>PVJX010004049.1:0-99542 GCA_004027295.1 Dolichotis patagonum
GCATGGCTTTATACTATTGTGTTATGTTTGATATTATTGTAATTGAAACTATGCTCAACTATAGCAGAGTAAGAGATATGGTATTAGATACTGTTGATGTCCAGTTGACTTAATGTAAAGTACTGTGTTGCCTATGTTGTCCTCTTCTGATCTGCTCTGTACTGCCCCCTTTTGTTTTATTCTCTTTTAAATAAAAAAAAAATTATTGAGAGGGCCTGCCTGGGGTTTAGCACAGCAGCAAAAGTGTCTGCTTGGTAAGTGTGAGGTCGTGAGTTTGATGCCCAGTTCCAAAAAAAAAAATTATTGAGAACCCCAAAAAAGTAGGTTACAACTATTGTTATTTACCATATCAGAAATTAAAGAAAATAATGCATGTACTAATTCATTTAATAGCAATAAATCCAACAGAAGGATCATTATGAAAAAGATATTTGCAAACACACAATAAATAAGGAGTTTGAACTTCTGCAAATCTCATGTACAGCTTAATAAGGACAGCTGGAGCCTAGTATCTGCTGCTACATTCACCCTACTGGAATAGGATGCTTTGGCTGAAACATATCAGAAAAATTTAGTCTCACATATAGGTATCTGAAACATATTTCAACAAACTTTCCAGATAACTGTCAATATTTTTCTTTTATACAGTACTATACCAAAACTCAGTAAGACACAATTTTTTTTGTTTTGTTTGTTTGGGTTTTTTTTTTTTTTTCCTTTTGAGATACGGTCTCACTGTGCAGTTCAGGCTGGTCTTGCGCTAACTTTGTAGCCCAGGCTGGCCCAAAATTGCAACCATCCATCCTCCCGCCTCAGCCTCCCAACTGCTGGGATTACAGGTGTGCACCATCACATCTGACTGAAGACACAATTTCTTAACAACTGGCTTCAATGCAATACCTCAAACCAGATGCATTACATTTTCAAACTCCACACTCATGAAAAAATGAGAGTCAACAAGGCAAGTAATGAATATTAAGACTGTTATGAAACAGTTTTCACTA
Source organism: Dolichotis patagonum (assembly GCA_004027295.1). Taxonomy (NCBI): domain Eukaryota; kingdom Metazoa; phylum Chordata; class Mammalia; order Rodentia; family Caviidae; genus Dolichotis; species Dolichotis patagonum. The sequence continues at coordinate 1,005 of PVJX010004049.1, forward strand.
TGATGATCACATAGAAGGATCTCCCAAAGCATTATAAGACTCCTTGGAATATGTTAGGGTAACTGCCAATATGTATTTTCAATAGATGGGATAGTTCAAACCTCAAAAGTAAAACATGTCCTCTACAAGGTACAGTTTTTGCCTAATTAGCTTTAACCACTCTCCAAGAAACACTCCCCTGTGTCTAGATATTCTCATGGCACTCTCACACGATAATTTGCTTTATGTTTCTGTCTGCATGACAAAATCATTGGGCTAGTGTGATCATTTTGACTTTAGGAAAGTGCCAGAAGTTGCACAGGACCAGATTTGCTGAATGAAGTGGATAAAGACACACCATAACGTTTTTTTGCTAGCCTGGATTTCCATTGGATGGCAGACACCTGCAGTCTTCACCATCTTTTTTTATCACAGTTCTTAAAGACAAACTTTCAGAATTCTTACAAAAAGTGGTAAGAACGGTTGAGTCTGCAGTGAGAGAGCGTGTTTTAAGGAGAATTAATGGCAATGTGGTTTATGCTATGATAAATTTTAAACTTAAACATCTACTATTTATGTTATCACACCGTGTTACCTATACTCAAAATTCTTCAATGATTTCTCCTTAATCAGTTGTCATAATCTTTTCTACACAAAACCACCCTTAATATTTCCAAAACAATTCTTCAATCAGGTAACCAATACCTTTTCAATTATGTGCCAAAACTCTGACTAGCTCTCCAACTACCAGCTAAGCATTCAATGTTTTCTACTACCCCAAATTTTATAACCCACTACTCTTTTACATTAGCACCTACTGCATTTGCCCGTTTCTTGGTATTTTTCTCTTTCAATTACTGAGAGTAAGCACATACATGGAGACCAACCCCCCCCACACGAAACCTAAAAGAAGCTAGGTCCCCGAAACTCAAGCCGTAATCTTTCCTGTTTCCACCTAATCACATCTGACCATTCTTTAAATTCCCATCAAATGTCTTCTTTGCTGGATCACTCTATGGTTACCAGTTTGTAGCAGTCTTGTCAAAGAAGGAAGATGGGGGGGGTGTCTCTCAGGCTAAATGCTGTGACAGATATTTTCCATAAATTATTTCACTTAATCCTGAAGAAAAAAATTAGACAAAAAACAATTCTCTCTTTACAAATGATGAAACAAGCTCAAGTGCTTCCCCAAGGTCCCACAATAGTGGAAAGGCTGGGTCCGAAACCAGCTTCGGATTGAACAAGGCCACTTCCTGTAGTTTGCATTTTCTTCTTTCCTCCTTTGACAGATGCAAATACCAATTCCAGAGTTTTCCTCCTTAGCCTGACCATTACCGCCTACCATTTAAAATCAGTCCATTTACTAATACTAACATGGCCCATCCACAGGGGAGTGGAAATAGCAGCGCTCTGTGTGCATCAGTCCCTGAAAGCTTCCGGCCTTCTTCACCGTTTCCCAACCACCCACGCCCGTTCCCCTTCTGGGATGCAGGGCAAGATGGCGACACACACCTAGTGGCACCTCCCACGGGCTCCTCAGGGCTCGGGTCCACGTCATAAACATCGTTGAAATGAAGGATAGTCAACTCGCAGGGCCTGATACCTCCTGACTGGCTTCCCCAGGTTGTTGGAAAGGAATCTGCCTCCAGCTCTGAGGGCCTTGGTGGCGACACCACGTGAGCCTCGTCCTGCACTTCCATTCCGGGTAGAAGGGAAGGACGGACGGGGAGGCAGATGGAGCATGCGCAGCACTTGTTAGGGTTGACCCCGGGAAAGTTGAACCGGATCCTGTGGTTTGCAAGCAGTTGAGAGCCTATTGGGAAGTCCTTTGCCCCTGTTTCCTCTTTTGTAGGATGCATTAAGCGGAATAACAATGCACATGATACTGGAGATGTAGTGAAAGCACATTTCCTTAAAGTCTTACTAGATAAACGTTTTTACTATGATCATCATACCTTTCTCCAAGGATTTTGCCATCTTTTAGGAAAGTAGAACACTATATTAGTCAAGGACTCTAAATAAAACGTTTTCTACACTCCTTTCATGGTTCCCTGAGGGCAGGCGGGTTCTTCTTTTTTACTATTTAAGTTAATTAAAACATCTATACACCAAGTACTTGTACATAGCACTGATCACAAAAGAAACAGAATAGCCCCTCCCTTTCCCTCAGGGAAACAACATAGGACATTTTACCCTCACCCCACTCTTTCCAGATTGCCGTGGTCTTGGGGGCCCTTTTCTGCTTCTATCATAATCCTGACGTTTCCTACTTTCATTCTTACTTGAAGTCTACACAATTCACAATTTGTCTCCTTATGTACCACATAATTCTTCATCTGTAGTGTTGTGGCTTCTTTTAGTTTGTTTTGTTTTGTTATTGTTTTATAACCACATCTAATATTACAACTAAAATATTGCCGTGGTCACAGGTTCTGAGATTCCATGTGAGAATAGAATAAATGAAGACCCAATGTTTCTATTGAATTACATTTAACACTAGTTATTGTGGCCTGATAAAATTCATCCAGTCAATCTGTAAATTACCCCAGAGTGCTACAGCATCCTATAATATTGCTAGTGGATCAAATACGCAATCAAGCTTTGATTGAATTGATATCTCTAGAAGAATTTAAAGAACCATACTTGATAAGAAAAATAAATGAGTGAAATTAAAGTAATTGAAATGGGGCCCGAAGCTTTCCTTCCAAAACCAACTGGACAGAAATGTTTAACAGGTTAAGGGTACAAAGCTGCTGAGTCTATTTTGTGAAGTTAGTGTAATAGAGATTCCAAAACTAGGTAACAGAGGAAAATAAGCATTTATAGATGAGGACATAAAATTATTTCATTATAAGTAACATAACATATAGAATAACTAAATCCAATAGTGCATTTCAAAATGACATTGCTTAGAATTTATTCCAAGAATGGGAAGAATGATTTAGTAACAGAAAAACCTATCAATGTTATTTGCCATATTATTGTATTAAAATAGAAAAGTAATTATGGGAAAGAATGTGAAAATCTGGTAAAATTAAGTAGTTTTTATCACAAATTCATAGCTACCTAAGGAATAAAGTGCCTTTTTTAGTTTGGTAAACCAACAGCAAAATTCTATAATAAAATAACTCAAAATATGTACCCTGTAAGACCAGGAATAAATCCAGGCTTCCCCCTATCAACATCACTCTTTAATAGACTAGTGAATATTCTGCAAAATACTACAAGAAAAAAAAAGAGAAAAGAAAGAAAGAGTGCAAGGAAAAGAATAATACAACAGATTAAGGGAATAAATGACAAAATCCACAAGACTACCTCAGTAAACATCAAATGCATGTCACAAAGTGTCATGTCTACCCATCATTAAACTCTTAACAGATGAGAAATAAAAATGAATTTCTTACATATCTGACAAAAGTGCATCTCTATAAAACTTAGTTAAAATATTAAGAACAAATCATGGATGCCTGTTCTCATCACTTCTACTCAGCATTAAATTGGATGCTCTAGCCAGTATAATTAGGTAATAAAAAGAAATAAAGGGCATTCGGATTGGAAAGAAAGAAGTAAAACTCTTTGTATATGACATGACTGCATATGTAGAAAATTCAAAGGACTCCAAATACCCTCAAAAATTGAATAGGGTATACAAAAAAAAAGTCCTATCTTCACAATAATTCTGTAAACCTAAATCTTTTAAAATAAAAAAAAATTTTTAAAAAGTAAAAAATATATTTGAATTAATAGAGGGTTTCAGCAATATCACAGGCTATAAGATAAAATTTAAAAAATAAACTGTATTTCTTCATAGTATCAATCTGAACATGAAAGTAAGAAAATAACATCAAAAATAACAAAATAATTAGCAATGAAGTTAGATTTGACTGCCTTTTATACCAAAAATTACAAAACATTGTTAAGAAAAATTAGAGAAGTTCTAAATAGAGGAATATTTCATCTGTGGAGATTTGAGGATTAAGCATTACAAAGATGTCAGTTTTCACCAAATGGATCTAAAATTCAACACAATTCTTGTTACAGTTCATAAGACTTTTTTGCAAAAGTTGAAAAGCGGATTCTAAAATTTATATGGAACAGAAAAGAATCAAAGTTGCTAAAATTTTTTTGAACAAGATCAATTATTTTTAGTTCATTAACACATTTTCCTTTAATACTGTGAAAATATGTATAATGATTAACTTGAAGTCTTGGTCTCTGCTAAATCAACATCTGAATTCATTTGTTAGTCAGCTTTGTACTGCTATGAGAAAATGCTTGAGAAAAACAATTTAGAGGAGAAATCTAAAGGAATACTTTGGTTCATGGATTCAGAAGTTTCAGTTAATGGACAATTAGCTGCTCTATTTTAGGCCTGTGGCAAGGCAGAAACACAATGGTGGAAGGGTATGTCAGAAGAAACCAGGAAGCAGGTAAGATGAGAGCCAACAACGATGAAGCCATTCTCCTTCTACACTTGTTCCATGGAGCCACCCCAGTCAATTGGATAGTGCTGCCCATATTTGCAGTGAGTCTCCCCCTTCAGTTTGTCATCCTACATGTCAATTACTTCTAGAAATACCGTCACAGACATACCCAGAAGTGTGCTTTAGGAAACTTAACATACTTTTTGTCATTATATGGCACAGCCATGGTAGTGTCAAACCCACATTAAGAAGATTTTTATAGATGAATTATTAATTTTAATTTTATATTTTATTAAACAATGAGAATTTAACAGGAAAAAATCACAAAAATAAAGTATTGCATTTTTAATATTTCTTGAATGTTTAGAAAAAAGCATCAAAATTTTTAACACTGATTGGTTTTTCGTGTATAAAATCTAAAAAAGAACATCAGATATTCCTATTTGAACTACAATGAAAATATCAATAGTGCTTTACAAAGAACAAAAGCTTTACTTCAATTATCATACCTAAAGCAGTCTTCACAGTGAAAACAGCACGTTCCACACACATGTATCATTTACATATATAGCACATATTTTTTGCTTTCCTGGCCTTTTTGTAGGACATACTTGTCATGTGGTTGGTCTTGATGTTTTGTCAGGAGGTTCTGCCATGTGTAGTTAACATGAACATAAAATATCAATCAAATAATGCATTAAATTCTTAATATGTATTGCATGGTTAGAATAAACATCAACAATTTCACATTAGCTAAATAAATTCCCATAGGAACTAAAATGAAATAGCACTCTCCAAAGAAAATCTTCAATTATAACACTTAAATAATAAAATAAGATTCCATAAATCATCAAATGTGTAATGAGTGCTTGAATAATTTTCACATTAGTTCTGTGGTTGCTTACAAAACCTAAAAGATAACATGAGAAGTAACATCTGAAGTTCCTATGTGAACTACAATGAAAATAGCAATGGTACTCAATAAACTCAACTTTACTTCAATTATTATGCCTAAATAATATAAAAATAAGATGTCAATTAAAAAATATCAAATGTTATGGTTTGCATTCAGATGTCCCCCCAAAGCTTAATGCAGTCATAGGGTTCTTATGGAGATAACTGAATCTAGAGTGTATGATTCATTCATAGTGAAAAACTAGGATTAAGGGTGCTGAGATTAAGGGTGAGTGATTGCTGGATTGGCCCACTATTTGGATTGATACCACTCTAATCCCTATAGATTGGATACAATATAAGAGACAGAAAGAGGTTTGTCTTGCTCTCTCCCTTGTTTTTTCTATCTCATTGGTTCTATAAATTTCCTTCCTCTGTGATGGCCTTCTGCCAAGTGACCCTATCTGGGAACCAGCTGATTATGGGACTGAAGCCTCTACAAACTGTAAGATAAGTAAACCTTTCCTCCTTTAACTTTGGGTGTTGCTTATTTTGTCTGAGCAAGGAGAGAAAACTAACTAAACCAAATATGTAATGACTGTTTGGAATAGACATCAACATTTTCACATCAACTGTGTCCTTGCTTATAAAATATAAGCAATAACATCAGATATAAAAACCTATGTGAGCTGCAATATAAACACAAAAGTGTAACACAGAAAGATTCTTGGTTTCAACTATCACACCCAGTGTAGTCTTCACACATGACAACTGCATGTTCTTTGCAAACATCTTGCTTATACTGACAGCACATATGCTTAGCTTTCCATTCCTATGTGGCAGGACATTCTTGTCAACACTCTTCTCTTCCTGTTTTGTCAGGCACTTCCTACTATGTTGTACAATGTGCACTTAGCAGGAAAACAAGATATCAATAAAATAAAATAAAATAAAATAAAATAAAATAAAATAAAATAATAAAATAAAATAAAATAAAATGTATAATGAATGCTTAGGATAGACATCCACAGTTTCACATCAGCTGTTTACTTGCTTATGAAACCAAAGAGATAACATCAGCAATAAAAACCTATGTGAGCTACAATGAAAATACCAATAGAAATCTACAACGAAAATAATCTTTAGTTCAACTGTTACACACAAGGTAGTCTTCACACATGAAAAGTGCATGTTCCATACACAAGTGTCACTTACACTAACAGCACTGATGTTTTATTTTTGTGACCTCTCTTGTAGGGCACAGTTGAAATGTATTTAGTGTAGTGTAGTGATGTAGTGTAGTGTAGTGTAGTGTAGTGTAGTGTAGTGTAGCTTAGTAGGTCTTTGGTATACTACACCTGTCTGTTCACCTGTCAGCTCACCAGTATGGCCTACAATTTTTTTCCATAGATTTTCCCCTGCTATAAGTGATCTCTTGCAAGGTTCAGTAACAATACTTTAAGAAAATTTCTCTGTGTTATTTTGTGCTTGTTATTTTCTTTATAAACTACCAAACTATTTATGCCACACATGCTTCAGATCAACTAAAATACAACCACTGACCAATGCTTTGTGTTTTGAGTGATGTCATAGTTGCTGTATAACTCATCAAAAACACCTACTTTACCTTGGTTTTGTTGTAGAAAATTTCCGTCTCAAGCTTTCATTTTGTCAAGGTTTCCCTATCAATATTTCCACCATGGTGCAATGTTGATATCAGCATTACCAGTTTGTTTCTCTTTTCCATATACAAGACCAATGTAAATCTTCCTGAAATCCAAAGATTGTGCTATACAATTCTCTATTTTGAAATTGCAACATTTCTTTTGTGCTTGTGTAAGGTTCATGAACTGGTCAACTTGTGCTCTCCTAGCAAATGCATATCAATTGAAAACTAGTAAACCAATTGTCAAATGTCATTAGTTTGGGAAATGGAAGCCACAAGTCTGTTCACATCATTTGGTTTATTACTATACAACTAAGGACCTGAGTTTCAGGATTAATTTCTAAATTGAAAGCATAATAAGTCTTTGCATCTACAAAGGTCAAAATTTTATGTCATATTTTAACCCATTGTTCTTCTGTAAGTCTTTTACTCTCCTCTGATTACCATGAGAAATCCCTGCTAAATATAGCAGACCTACAAATGCTTTCAATTCAGCTAGTGAGATTTCATAATAAATATATTCTGAATATGGCTAAGATCATGCAGAACATTTTACATCTCAGTCTTTCTGTATTTCACATCATCTTGCAGCATTTTATCTGTTACAATTTCCAACATTGTATAGCAATATGGGCACTTTGTCCAATATGTTTCACCCCTGCCAACACCCTTATTATAATTTTGGACCTAGTTCTAATATTGGATCATTCCATTTGGTAACATGATCATCTTGCCATATTTTGACTAGTCAAATACGCACTCATATTGCTGTTTTATTTATCATCTGAATCAAGACACATACCCTGTGTGTGTATCAGTTGATTCTTGCTCCATTTTTCTGTAACAGGAACTTGGGGTCACGTGGTAAGCATCAGAGTCATCATCATCATCATCATCATCCACCTACACCACTTTTCTGTTATGAAAGCATGTGTTTTACCATAATGGATCATCATCATCCATGCATGAGTAATCTCATGATTCATTTTTTACTTCCTCCAAATTAGCAAGTTTGGTTTTTCATATGCCATTTTATTGACTTGGCCACTTCTACCAAAAAAATCAAAAGAAAACTTTTTAAAAACAAATCCTAGAGTGATGTGGTATATAATACCCCTGTGATGCTCAGGTAAACATACACAAAAACTATTCCACAGAGCATGATGTAGGTGTAAGTCCTAGTTTGACACTTTTACACACTTTGCCTTTCATTGTACCAAGTGTGTAAGCACAAAGATTGCTTCCTGTATCCCTCCAGGAAAAGTACAAAGATACAGCTGGCTACTATCACACTGAAGTAAAACTTCACAGTAGAAAAATGAATGTGCATGTAGCATGCTCTATTGTGCTCTGGAGGGTTAACTTCCTATGTGTTTCTCAATTCATTGAAGAACATTACCATTACAACTCACCTGAAGACATTTTTTACTGACTCTATTCTTCTGGAATATGGGTCATGTTTCTTGTTTTTTGCATTTATGATAATATCCAATTGGAAGCTCCATATCATATATCAATGTGTTACAATGATTTAGGATATTGTTGTATTTATCTAAATATTGCTGTTCTTTTGTTTTACTAGATAGGTCACTTTCTTGAATTCAAATTGCTACATTCTTATGGTTTGTGACTACTGCCATGTTGCTAGCCTAACTACTAGTATATATCCTGTGCCTGTATGATTTTGCAGTCATACGAGCATTTGGACAGACATTTTATTTATATTTAAGAGCTGATCTTAAACTTTCCTTGTTGCTATAGATCCCTCTAATTTCAAGATACTCTGTAATTATCAGGCTCAGTCCTCTGATGCTTCAAGCCTTTAATTGTCATTGATTCCTCTTAAACTACACACAAATGAGAAATGCACTCCATTAAGAAAAAAAAAGAAGAAAATTCACAGCTTATAATGAGTGATCAAAACATATGATAAATGTTTAAATTTTTTAAAAATTACGGTTAAAAACATATTGTCTTTAATCCCCAAAATAATTCCTCTCACTTCAAACACAAGTGTCTCATCAGTCTTGACACTTTCTGAAGCAGTTCTTCTTCAGAAAGACCTTCTCAGACCAAGCCACAACCTTGTAATTTTAACCCCATCCTGTTACAGTTGTTCAAAGAAAAACTTTCTTCCAGTTTATGTCAGATGCTTTCCAATATCTTTAATTTGTTGAATATTTAAATCATATTATACAGTTGCAACTACTATTTGTGGTATGTTCTACAGAACTATTTCATTTGTCATTTATCATAAGTTTACCTTAAATATTTCCACATTTGAAAGGTCTTCTAAATTCTATCAATGGCCACCTTTAGACTTTAACTTAGTTTTCTTTCTTCAACCAATATTAAACAATACATTTAAATTCTTAATTGAGATCTGTGGCATAAGAGGAGGAAATGGTCAATAAGAGCAGTCTGAATGAGCTTGGGAGATTTAAATGACATAGAGAATTCAAAATCCAGTATTAAACCAACAGTTAATCTACATTTTATTATTACTAAACATCAGCAATTCTAAGCAAGTAAAAGTAGCCATCAAATACAACTGTCCTCTTTCTTGATCTGCCATTGTAGTTCATTTTAGCCCTATATCCTCCCATCCCCTAATTCTTAATAGTCCATGACAATGTTTGAGATTCAATATCTGAATTGCTATTATATTACTATATTTACACCATTTAACTTCTTTCTCAATGTAAGTTTAAAAATTTACAGCTAGCTTTGTTTAGGGTGGTTTCAATGCTTACACCTTTTTACATTGGCAGTTCTCATATTTTGTTAACAAAGTATGACATTTAAGATTTAGATTACTTCTATTTTGTTTATATTTGATACCACATAATGTCTCTTTCAAGATTTGTTATATAACTAGGACAAGATTAATTATATTTAGCTTTGTTTTTTATAATGTTCCACTCCAGTTTAATTCTGCCTCTATCAATAATTTTTATTCTGAAGAATATGATATTACATATGAGAAAATTCTTTTACTTCCATATGTGAAAGATAGCTAAATTTGGAAATTTTGACTTTTTCTCATTTCTTGTATGACTCAGTAGATCTTTCTCATTGTCCCTTGGTATTTAGTATTGCAAAAAAGAAATCTGAAGTCATGCTGATTTTTGCTATTTTGTAATTAACCTAGTTTTTCAACATTTGAACTTCGCAGATTTTTTTTCCTTTATCCTAATATTTGAAAAGTTTTGCCAACACGTGTGTAGGTGTAGGTCTTTTTTCCTTTATATTTGCTTGAAATGCAGTACCCTTTTTCAGTCTATATATAAATGACAGCTTAGAGAAAGAGGTACTACAGAAGCTACTAACATTTCAGTGGCATGATAACTAGAAGGGAGCATTGGAGAGGAAGTTTAATTTTCCCAAGGAAATCTCTAATAATGGGAGGGAAATTCAAATTTTTAATTTTAAATTTTACGATATTTATGCTGTTAACTTTATATTATTTGTGTTATACTTTTTTTGGTTATATTCTTTTTTCTGTGAGCTCAGTTGAACAATGCAGCTGGCCATAAGTCAACATGGAGAGCAAAATTAGAGATGAATTCTAGTCTAGTGTTTAAAGAAGCCTTAAATTATGTGGTTATTAAATTGATTTTAGTAACTTAAGAAGTTTCAGAGGCAACTCTTAAACCAGTGGTAAAACTCAGTAAGCAGCTATGAAGGTATGGATAGGAATTCTTACTTTTTTCTTTTCTTAGCTTCATGCCATTGATAAATGAGTAGACTATTTTTAAGACCACTAATTAAGGAACAAAGAGGGTGTTTATTGTTTGTTTGTTTGTTTTGTTTTGTTTTTAATGAGAATTTGGGCTCTACAGAAAAATAAAATTTTCTTCTCCATTCTTTACCACCCTCAGAAGAATGACTGACCACTGACCAACAGAAGGACATTTAATTGGGTACTTTTCATTGGTAATGATCATTGTCCATAGTTAAAAGAGTAAGCACAGAAATGTGGACATTTTTATCATCCCTAATATCACTATGTGACTGGAATATTAAAAAGGGTTGTGCTGGCTCATCCAAACTTCACTCTTTTTCTCATTGCATTTATAGTTTGTATGATATTCTAATATTTCTTAGTCTCTTTAAAGATCAACCTTATTTAAAAATAGGTATCACAAGACATTGTAAAATGAAGACAAATAAGTTTATTACTAAGTTATTTGCAACAGAAATACATGGAAACTCCTAAACATTTGAAAAATAAGGGAATAATTGTTGTCATCTACATATGATATAAAGACTAATATAAAGTCAAAAGGACTTTTTAAATGAATTTTAAATGATTAGAGGAAAACAAGACTACAAAACTACAAGTATGCTCACTATGGCAGCACATACAGTTCACAAAACTGTAAACATAATACTTAGTTAAGTGTTTTTAAAAAGAAATACTTTTTCAAAATCATAGAAAAAGATTAAGTGAAAGTCAATCAACATATTTCCTCTGGGTATTAAGATTATGATAATTCTCTGGTGTGTCTATTTTATTTTCATTTTTAAATTATGAATATGTCTTACTTCTTTAAACTTTAAAAATTTATTTGCATATTATACAAATACCTACAAAAAGTAATTCTTTTCGAATTTTATTCTTTTTATTTATTTTTTATTTTTTTATTCTTGGTACAGGGAATCAAACTCAGGACCTTGTGCTTGGCAGGCAGGCACTGTGCCACTGAACTATATCCCTGGCCCTATTTCTTCTTATACTAGAAGATCCTGGCTAGGATACTATATGCAAGTATTTACAGAAAATAAACTAGAAGTTCAAATAATAAAGGAATTATTTTCAATAATCCATACATAGTATTAGCTTTAAGATTTTACAGATACTTTTTATAATGCTCAGTAATTTTTCTTCTATTTCCTAGTTTGTTTATAGACTATTAATTTTTAAATATTTACATTCAATATTTATCAGTATTTTCTGGGGTATTTTTTGGTTTAGTTTGGTTTGGTTTTCATGCATTGTAGAGGTTCAAGGCATTACCTATGTTAGGTAAGTACCCTACCACTGAGCTATACCTCTAGTCTCACCAATGGTTTTATCATATAACATTAGGATAGAACTTTTCTTTTTTAAACTGATAACATGAAAAATTATGCTGATCATTTTCTTATGTTAAAATAAACTCTGATACAAGGAATAAGCCCAATATGGCAATGCTACACCAATATTTTCACACACAGATTTTGAATTTCAATGTTTGTTTAGGATTTTTGTGCATACATTAATGGGTAAGACTGACTTATAATTTTACTTTCTTGTACTATCTTGTAAAATTTATACTCATGTTGCCAATTAAGTCAGGAATAGTCCTTCTTTATCTATATTCTGAAATAATTTGTTTAAAATTAGAATTATGCTTTGCTTCAATGTTGAATAAAACTTGCTATAAAGTGATCATGGGTGGTGTGTGATTTTGTTTTGTTTTGTTTTGTTTTAGGTTTTTCTTTTTTTTACTTTTCTTTTTCCAGAACTGGCAATTAAGCGCAGGACCTCATACCTGCTAGGCAAACACTCTACCACTGAGCTACTTTCCTAGTTTACATTAATTATTAATTTATTAAAATAAGTTTTCATAAGAATTTATTCATGTCATCTAATTTTAGAATATATTAGCATAAAATGGTTTAGAATAGCCCCTCATTGTCTTCTTTATGTCTGTAATATCTGCATTGATGATATCCCTCTAAAATTACTAATGTTGTTTACATATGCTTTCTCCCACTTGCCAGAATTTTGTCCAATGTATTAATTTTCAAAAACTCAACCTTGTCTTTTTAATCTTTTCTTTTGTCAGCTTGTTTACCATTTCATTAATTGCTATTCTTATTTTTATTACTTTTTTCCTAATAATTTCCTTGAAGTTTTTTCCTCTGCTGTTATTTCTCCAATATCTTATCTTGAATACTTAAATAATTAATTTATCCTTTCTCTTTCAATAAACATTTAAAATTCTAAGTGAGCTACAATTACTACTTCAGATCCATCAAATTTGATATAGAATGTTGTATATAATTCAATATAAATATTTTAAATTTTCTATATTTGACATAAGTGTACTTTTCTAAAATTTACATACATTGGGAACTTTCTAGTTACCTAGTTATAGTTTTTAATGTATTTTCAAATATCAAGTCCCTTTTACTACATCCTTAAAATTGTTGACAATTGCTTTATGACAAGACATGGGGTTATCATTCCTAAATCCATACAGTTTATAGTTGTAGATCCTGGCATGTGTCAACTTGTTGTCAGATCTACCTTTTTATTAAATTGTAATAACTTGATCTATTAATTACTCAGAAAAACATTAGACCCATTATAATGGAGATTTTTGTTTATTTCTCCTTTTAATTAAATCAGTCTTGCTCCATATATTTTGAAATTTGTTATTAAGTAGCTTCCCTAGCTAATAAAATTTTTTTAAGTTTTTGCCATTATTTAGTCACATTATCTTATGTTAATGCCTTTTATTTTAAAATCTATTGTGTTTATCTATAATGTAATCATGTATGGAATGTATTTTTTCATCTTTTAACCTTCAGCCTTTCTGTATCTTTATATTTAGAGGTCTCATAACCAGTTTTCCAGGTTTTTAAGTTTTTGTATTGAAGTAGGTATAGTTTCACAGGTAGTTGAGATTTTATTGTACAGAGAGTCTGTATACCTTCCCCCAGCTCCTCCCAATGTTTACATCTTATATAGCCATAGTATGATAGCAAAACCAGGAGACTGGCATTGGTGCAATTTGTGTGTACAGATGTGTGTCATTTTATCACACATGTAATTTATGTGACTGCCACTGCAATTGAAATACAGAACTAACCCATCACCACACAGAGCCAAATAGCCAAATGACAAGGTGACTCAGCAACTGATGGCAACTCTCCTCAGTACCCTTGCCTTCTTCTCTCCCTCCGGTGCAGCTTGATGGCCGTGCTGCAGTCACGTGGTAGGTCTATATGCAGGAATGCCTGGTTACAGGGACCCAAAGAGTGTCAGTAAGATCCTGTCCCTCTTCTATTGGCATTGTTGTCAGGCAGACTTCCTTTTTACTGTGGAGAAGTGAACCAATCGGAAGCTTCCGACTCCCATCATCTGCACAGCCCACGATTCCAAAGAAAAGAATTAGGACCTCTGTACTTGCTCTGCGTGCTGAGTAAAAGGGGTAAGAGCAAAGAGTAAAATCTCGATCTTTGAACCAATCACAACATCCAGTGATTGATGGTCCAGAGCAGGTTATAGGCCTTCCTTTGTAGCACATGAAATGGGATCCCACAATTGTACCTCTCAACAAAGAATTACATAGACAGGAAGAGAGGCAGCTCCTAAAATGGAAAGAACTATTCTGTGACTGGAAAAGGGAAGGGTGGTAGAAACATCAGCTACCCACTTCCCAATGACAATGTACACAGCCTGAGTAGAGAATCTGCATTCTATATTCTTCTGAAGCATCATCTATTAAGTGAGGGGCTTAAACTTTCACTTCTACAAGAATTCTCAGACCTAATTCCTTTACTGATATACTGGTCGGACTAGTTCCCTAAGAGGTTTCATTATCAGAATTCAACAAATCCATATCCGGCTAATTATTTTATCACCAAACCAATACTTCCTCTGGATTTTGATATTTCAGTCACAATTCAGCCTTTTAAATATATAACAATGGGAACACTCTTCATACCTTCCCTTTTCATCAAATTTATATCAAATTTTCCTTTGTAGTGACTTTCTCAACTCCCTCTGCTTTTCTTCAGCTGTTTTTGTCTTTTAGTCTCCATTGTCTTGATGTAAGAATCTCTTTTGCTCTGATTTCTACACTATTCATCCTATACACTAACACTTATTAAAATATTGTTTGACTTTTATTCCAAAATTTAAAAATTTCTCTATTGCTTATAGGGTGAAATCAAAAATACTTTGCCTGGTATTTCAGGATTTGTTATAGTCTGGCTCCAACCCATTTTCTCAATCTTCTTGATTATTATTTGCTTATATAATTCTTCCCATCCAGTCATACTAATATATTTGCCATTCTGCATACATAATATGCATTTGAACTGTTGTTGTGTTTTTGCTCATAGTGATTCTCTTACCTTGATTGTTCTCCCCTTTCCTCCCTTTCCAACTCCTACCTCTTTTCTTCTGGACTCATACCAAGTTTCATTTCTCTCTGAAATCTTTTCTTTGTTTTGTTTTACTTTTCTGTCTTCAACTTACACAGTGTGCTGGTTCTCTCCTCTTAAACCTTGACAGTACTTTAACCACTACTCACCTAGTAGCAAAACAAGAGACCTTCTCTTCGTCAGCACATTCAAATAAGTGCCTGTGAGTTACAAGGCAGTTCAGCTATACTTCTGGTTGCCTAAATACTCTTCTTTAAGGCAAGTCATACATTGGAAAGCTCCAGATCTAAAACTTGAATTGTTGCCACAGTTACAAACCTGGTGAAGAGGAGTTTGTATACTCATGAGGTCACTGAACCTTTTTGTTTCCAATAGTGTTGGCATAGATTATGGCACTGAATTTCTGCTTTAAATTTCTCTTTGTCACTATAGTTTCTTCTGGAAAATGGAGCCACCTTCAAATCCCAGACCGTTTTCTGTGACGTCAGAATCTTACTGAGCTCTTGTTAGCCTGCTTCTCTATTCTCATTTGCTGGGAGACTCGTTCCTGTCAGACTCCTGCCACAGATGATTGTACCATCCTACAAGCGCTGTTTCCTTTTCCTAATTCTGTTACTATAAGTTCCTTTTAAGCAGTGAATCTTATTTCTTTGTATTCCAAGCAATTATCACATAGCAGATACATGAGTCATATTTTACAAATAAACTTAGAATAATTTTAGACTTATAGAAAAGTTGCAAAAATAGCACAAAAACTCCTGTAAGTCTTTCTCACAGTTTCCCCCAATGTCAAAATTCATATATACATAGTACACTTGTCAAAATGAAAAAAGTGACATTGGTACAGAACTTTAGATTCCAAATTTCACAGATTACTCAAAATATCCTTTTTTGATCTATCGAGTATAGCACATTGGATTTAGACATCATGTCATGTCTCAGTTTCCTCCTACCTCTGATAGTTTCTGAGCCTTGACCCTAACTGTTTTGAAGCACATTAGTCAAGTTTTTCTAGAATGCTCATCAATTTTAGCTTTCTCTAATTTTTCCTTTCTCCTAATTCATTTATTTTCCTTAATTGTCAAATAGAAATTGTACATATTTATCAAGTATGACAAGATGTTTTAAAATACGTAAACATTATGGAAAGGCTAAATCAACTTAATTAGAATATGTATTGCCTCATATACTTCTAATTTTTGTGTGTTAGGAACACTTAAAATCTACCCTCAGACTGTTTTGGGGATATAATACATCATTATTAACTATAGTCCACACTGTTGTGCAATGGATCTCTTGAACTTATTCCTTCTATTTATCTAATATTGCATATCCTTTGAGCAACATCTCGCTAATACCAGCCCCTAGTAACAACATGAGTCACATTTTTGAATTTTAAAAAATTCTAACAAAATTAGATCCCCTTAAGTATGTGTGCAGATATGAATCATGCCAATTTTGACCTTTTTCAACAAAGCATAATGGTCAGTTAGTTCCCTGCCAAGGATCGACTCTACTTGCCCTGTCCTGTCTGGTCTCTCCTCTGCCCCTTCAACCTAACGCCTTATGCTCAGGTATAAACGATGACACAGCATTTGTAGCTCAGATTGATACCTGTTTGTTAGGCTCTGAAGATGGAAGCTATGGTATCCAGTTTCTTGGATCCTTATTGCGTAGCCCCGTATCCTGAACCCCATATCCTGAAGACATGAGACAGCCAAGTTTTGCTGATGGTGAGCTGAGCTTATTGCCAAAAAGTAAAATATCTTTTAGCATTGTAATGAATTCAATATAATCTATTATCTTTTAGCTTTATACAGAATTATCTATCAATCATTCAGTATTAACTTCTGATCCCTCAATATAGTCTTAAAGTGTGCCAAATTCAGGTATTTCCTCTAAGTGTTCAGTGCTTCCCAGTCTACTTATCTAAGAACTTTTTTGTAACCTTCATTGCAATTATACTACAAAATAGCAAGATTAGGTTTGCAAAAAGAAATTATTAGCTTCTTTAAATGTACTCAAAAAGACTCATGAAATAGGAAGTTAAAGGTCATTTCTGCCAGGGATTTAGCTCAGTGGCATAAGTGCCTGCCTGGCAAGCACAAGGTTGTCAGTTTGATCCCCAATCCAAAAAAAAAAAAAAAAAGGAAAGCCATTCTTTTTCAAATTTCCCAATAAAGCAACCTTTATTTCTGTCTTACCTGTTTCATCTCTTTTTCAAACCTGATCTAAATGCACATAATTACATATTTTTCTCTTACTAATGTTGCCATATAAAGCAATAATATTTTACATCTATCACTCTAATCATGAAGTCATCCCAGATTATTACAGCAGTTGTTTAATTTTAAAAACAGTAGTTAGAGCCCCAAAGAACTAGCTGGAATATGAAGGTACAACAAAGTTACACTGACTTCAATCAAGATATTACTAGAGACATTACAATGTAGCTTAGTTTTACATATTTGGAAATAACAAAAATTATTGTGCACATATTTGAGGAAGGGTGAAAAATCTAAATTACTTTTACCTGGAAAGAAAAAACCTGCAAGATGACTTCATGTGAATTTCTAAGGAAGTAAGGATTCTTTTTAGAGGATAGTTGCCTCCTTTCACCTAAGGTTGTATAACAAATCAGTAGAGTAGGTGATGGATTCTGCACTGGCAGTTTTGAAAAAGCCCAAGGGATTGTAACTGTATCTGCTGCCAAGCTGAAGTCAGACACATTCCCTTTCTGCCAAACTACCAGAACAGAGACATCAGATAAGTCCTTCCAACTTTGTCCAAAATGGAGAGAGGATAAAGAGAGCCAAATGAAGGAGCTGAAATCAATCCTGGACTCATGCTGAAGTCTCCATCTCTCAGTCCCCTGGAAGGTCCCTCTTATTCACTGATTCCTTTCTGTAAGACAATAGAAATCTCCATGCTGTGGACTTAGATTCTTTCTCCTCTAGTTCTTCCCCATTCCTGTCAGATTTTGAAAGACTTAGCTACACTATCATATTGAAAATCTACTTTTTATTTTAATTCATCTGTCTTCCTTCAAGTCTGACAATAGATGCTATTTATTTCTTGCAATCACTAAAGAAATAAACTTAAATTGTTCAAAAGAGAAATTTAAAATAAATATAAAGAATAATGGATGCTACTGATAAGTTGTAAAGAAAAGTTATAGAATCTTCTTTCAGAGTCTGTCGCAAAGAAGGCACAGTCAGGTGTTGACCTGGCTCCTAGTGCAAGACATTGAATCTTCCTTACTATCCTCTGATGCATCAGAATTTTAGTAATTAGACTAAAAGTTCAACTGTTTTAACAGCTCAATTAACTATGTCAACTGCTAGAATTATTTCCAGCCCTGTATTTCCTCAACAGAAGGACCTAAAACTTCAAATTTATATTTTATTCTAGTATTGAACTGAGAGCAGTAAAACTGAAATCCTGTTAAGGACTCTTGGAAAAATTGTCCAAGACACTTCTCACTTCAAAAAAAATTCTGTAGATTTCCATTCTTTTGTGCATTGGGCCACATTTTTTCTATTCTTTGACTCCTTTTTTCCTATAATTATGACTTCTTATTAAAGCAACATCTGCTTTTGCTTAATTCACTGGTTCTTCTTTTCCTTTTCAAATATATCCTTTTTAAAGAAAAGCAAACACACTAATTGTAACTTCAATTTCATGCTTTTTCCCTGTTTCTCTCTTTGCCCCCATACTTGTGAAATTTGCCTGCTTCTTCTGCCTTTTAACCCACCATTCACCTATAATTTGGATTTTACTACTTTCATTCATTCAATAAAAATATACAACTTTCCATAGTGACTTCTTATGACCCAAATGTGAATTTTATTTACACTTATAACTTTAAATATTATTTTGACAGTAGTTAACAATTAACATTATTTCATACACATATGCACTGTATTTTGATCATATCCATTTCCCCTACTACTGACATTTTCACTCCTTCACCCATGCCCTTATTTTCTTCTTTTTATCTAATAATGGTCTGCCTTATGTTTTCATGTCACCTGTTTTTTTTTAATTCTATGTATTAGGGAAAACATGCAATACTTGTCTTTCCACGTCTGGTTTATTTTGCTTACCAGGATGATCACCAGTTGCAATCCATTTTCCTGCATCTTTACAGCTGAATAGTACTCTGTTGTGTACACATAACATATTTTTTATCCATTCATCTGCTGATTGGTAACTAGACTGATTCCATATTTTGACTATTGTGGATGGTGCCACAATAAACATACATAAACAGGCTTCTCTGTCATATGCTGACTTTTAATTGCTTCAAGTATATACCAAGGAGTTGCGTAGCTGGGTCATATAGCAGTTCTATTTTTAGTCTTCACAGACTCTCCTTACTGTTTTCAGTAATCGCCATACTAACTTATCTACCCCAAAACAATGTATAAGTGCTCTTTTTTTCACATCCTTTCCAGTACTTACTGTTTTTTTGTATTTTTATCAGCATATGTTTCAATATATAATGAATATATTCATCTTGGGATAATGGTATATATGCATATCACATCTTGATCCTCTTTACTTCCCTTTGGTCACCCTTCCTCCCATTACATGCATTCCCAAGTCTCCTTCCCATCTCCGTAATGTCCCTCTGTTTCCTATATTCTTGATGCTAGCCACTCTGATTGGAGTGATTTGCACTTTTTAACAGCTATAGCTGTTGACATTCTTCATGTATTTATTAGGCATTTGTACTTCTTTTGAGAAATATGTTTATTTGTCCATTTACTGATCGGACTATATTGTATTGTTTTCTGAGTTCTTTACATATTCTAGATATTAATCCTCTGCCAGAGAGTAGCTGGTACGGATTTTCTCTCATTCTGTAGACTGTTTCATCACTGTGTTGATTGTTTCTCTTGCTGTGCAGAAAGTTTTTAATTTGAGGTAGTCCCATTTATTGATCCTTGCTATTTTTCCTGTGCTATTTGGATCCTATTTCAGGAAATCTTTGCCTGTGCCAAAGGTGTCAAGTGCTACTTCTATGTTTTCTTCTAGCAGTTTCTTTCATTCTCTCTTTCTTAGTACTTGGAATAGAACTCAAGACCTTGTGCTTACCAGGCAGGTGCTTACACCACTGAGCTATATCCCCACCCCCCTTTTAGCAAAGTTCAAGTTTTATACCTAGGTATTTGATCCATTTTAAATTGACTTTTACATGGAATGAGAGACAAGATTCTATTTGTAGTCTTTTGTATGTGGATATCCAGTGTCCTCAGCAACATTTATTAAAACATAGTTTTGACTCTTTCCTAAAGATTCAGATGGCTGTAATAGTGTCAATTTGTTTCAGTGTCTTATATTCTATTTCATTGTTCTATGAGCCTATTCTTGTAGTTAGTACCATCTTGCTTTTGTTACTACAGCTTTGTAGTATAACTTGAAACCAGGGATTGTGATGGCTCCAGCCTTGTTCCTTTTTGTTCAGGATTACATTGGCCATTCTGGCATTTTTGTATCTCCATGTGAATTTTATGTTTTAAATTTCTCATTCTATGATGAGTGTTCTGTGGAATTTCAATGGATATTGTGCTGAATCTATATACTGTTTTCAGTAATATGTCAATTCTAAAAATATTAATTCACTGATCCATGAACATAGGAGGTTTTTGTATCTTCTAGTGTCTTCTTCATTTATTACCTTCAGTGTACTGTCATTTTTATTGTAGGTCTTTCACCTCTATAATTAGGTCAAATACTAGTAGTTATGTTTTTTGATCTATTGTAAATACAATGTTTTCCTGATTTCTTTTTCAACTAGTTAGCTATTCGCATATAAAAATACATTGATTTCTTAATGATATTCTATCCTGAAGTACATTCCTTGAAAGGGACTCTATTCCATGCTTCTGGGATATTGCATTTAGTGACCTCTTCCTTTGTCTTTCTTGATGTCCTTTCATATCTCTGTTAGCCTTACCTCATCCCACTTCATTTTTTTAATTTTAAAAAGCAAAATAGGGAAAAAAAATTTTAAAGCAAAATAGGAAAGAAAAAGGATAGAAATGATATAGAATTTTTAAAAAGTAAGAAATTAACACTAGTTAATATATCACATATTGTTATCTTAGAAGTAGTTGTTCAGATTACAAGATTTAGGCACAACAATAATCAAACAATGAAAACACAAACTGTTCTTTTTGATGAACTAACAGAGGTTGATATTATAGTTATCTACCTTGCATGCAAATACATACATACCTTTATTTATGTTTTCCAATGTACATATAATCTTTCACTTTCTTTT
This sequence comes from Dolichotis patagonum, assembly GCA_004027295.1. Taxonomy (NCBI): domain Eukaryota; kingdom Metazoa; phylum Chordata; class Mammalia; order Rodentia; family Caviidae; genus Dolichotis; species Dolichotis patagonum. The sequence continues at coordinate 22,420 of PVJX010004049.1, forward strand.
CTCCTTTTTCCCCTATCCCAGCTTTTCTTTCCTTTTTAATCACATACTTTCCCTTTCATTATTACAATATATAATATACATTTTGTATCTTATTTCTCTTTCAGCCTTTTATTTTTTATTGTATTTTTATACTAGGGACACAATATTTATAAATGTGAGTTTGATTTATTTCACTTATAAGTATGGTCTCAAATTGCCTCCATTTACCTATAAAAGTCTCAAGATTATCCTTTTATAGCTGAATAATACTTCATTGTGTAAAAATACCATTTCTTTTTTAATCTATTCTGCAGTTGATGAGCATTTGAGTTTTTCCAAAGATTTAGCTATTACAAATTGTGCTGCTATAAACAGGGGTGGACATATATTGCTGTGGCATGACACTTTCAAGTTTTCTGGGAACATACCCAGAAGGAGAATAGCTGGATTGAATAGGACTTCCACTCCTAGTTTTTTAAGGAATCTCCACACTAATTTCCACAGTGGTTGCACCACTCTACACTCTCACCAGCAGTGGATAAATGTTCCTTTTTCCTCACAGCCCTGCCAACATTTGTTATCAGTTCACTTCTTGATGGCAGCCATTCTTTCTGGAGTGAGATGGAAACTCAGTGTTGTTGTTTTTGTTTGGGGGGGTTTGTTGTTGTTGTTGTTGCTGGTTTTTTTTTCCCTGGTGCCAGAGATCAAACTCATGACTTCATGCTTGCCAAGCAGGCACTTATGCCACTGAGCTAAACCCCCAGCCCCAGCCTCAGTGATGTTTTAATTTGCATTTCTCAAGTAACCAGTGATGTTGAACACATCTTCATGTATTTTATTTGTCATTTGTATTTCTTCTTCTGAGAAGTGTGAGTTCATCTCAGATGCCCATTTTTGGATTGGGCCTTTGAATTTTGGGGGCATTATGTTTTTCAGTTCTTTATATGTTCTAGATATAAGTCCTTTGTCTGAGGGACAGCTGGATAAAATTCTTTCCCATTCTATGGATTTTCTTTTCACTCTGTTAGTAATTTCTTTTGAAATACAAAACGTTTTAATAAAATGAGATCCCAGTTGTTGATTCTTTGAAGTACTTCCCATGCACTTTGTGTTTTATTAATGAACTCTTAGCCTTCCCCTCTGTCTCCAAGATTTCTACCTACCTTGTCTTCCAGTAGATTTAGTGTTTCTGTTTTAATGTTTAGATATTTGATCCATTTTGATTTTAGTTCAGTGTATGGTGATAAATGTGGGTCTAGTTTCAGTCTTTGGCATGTGGACAACCAATTTCTCCAGCACAATTTATTAATGAGGCTATCTTTCTTCTGGTGAACATGTTTAGCTCCTTTATCAAAGATAAGATGGCTAAGTGTTTTTGTAACTGTGTCTGCATCTTCTAATCTGTTCCACTAATCTTCAGTTCTGCTTTTTGTCAGTACCATACTGATTTTATCACTGTAGGTTAGTAGCATAATTTCAAGTCAGGGATCGTGATACCTCCTGCCTTGCCTTTGTTGTCCAGAATTGCCTTTGTCTCTTCTAGTTCCAGATAAATTTTAGGAATGTTTTCTCTAGATCTGTAAGGTAATTTATTGGCATTTTGATCAGAATTGCATTAAATCTATATAACAGTTTTGGGAGTGGTCATTTTCACAATGTTCATTCTTCCTAACCAAGAGCAAGGGATATCTTTTCATTCTCTGACATCTTCTTCAATCTCCTTTTTCAGAGCACTATAGTTTTCAATATACAGGTCTTTTACATCTTTTGTTAGGTTGATTCCTAAGTATTTCTTTGTTTTGGATGCTATTGTGAGAGGTGTCATTTCCATAATTTCCCTCTCAGTGAGTTTGTTGTTTGTATACAATAATATTATTGATTTTTGAGTATTAACTTTGTATCCAGCTACACTGTTGAATGTGCTTATTAACTCTAGTGGTCTTTCAATGGAATTTTTGGGGTCTTCTATGTAGAGTACCATGTTATCTGTGAAGAGTGATAATTTAACTTCTTCCTTTCCTACTCTTATTCCTTCTGTTAATCTTTCTTGTCTAATTGCTCTGGCTAATGTTTCTAGAACTATATTGACATTACTGAATTTGGTTATTACATCTAGAAGTCTTTCAATGGAGTTTTGGGGGTTTTCTATATAGGTGTCTTGTCATCTGCAAATAATGATAGTTTAATTTCTTCCTTTTCTATCTTTATTCCTTTTATTTCTCTATGTTGTCTAATTGCTCTGGTGAATATTTCCAGCACTATATTGAATAGGAGTGGTGATAGTGGACAGCCTTGTCTTGCTCCTGATCTTAGAGTGAAAGCTTTCAGTTTTTGATCACTTAATATGATGCTGGCTGTTGGTTTGTCATACATGGCTTTTATCAGATTGAGGTAAAGACCATCTACTCCAATTTTCCATAGAGTTCTTATCAAGAATGAATAATGGAAATTATCAAAAGCTTTTTCTGCATGTATTGAGATAATCATGTGATTCTTATCTTTGGCTCTATTGATATGATGTATTATGCTTATTTATTTGCTTATGTTGAACCATCCCTGCATTCCTGGGATGAATCCCACTTGGTTGTGATGTATAATCTTCTTGATGATTTGCTGCATTCTGATTGCCAGTATTTTATTATTTTTGCATCTATATTCACTAGGGAGATTGGCCTATAGTTCTCTTTTTTGGTTGCGTCTTTCTCTGGTTTTGGTATCAGAGTAATATTTGCCCCCAGGAATAAGTTAGGGAGAATTTCTTCGTTTTCAATTTCATTGAAGAGTTTGAGGAGTAATGGTGTTAAATCTTCTCTAAATTTCTTGTAGGATTCAGCTGTGAATTCATCAGGACCTGGGCTTTTCTTCATTGGTAAGTTTTTAAATCACATTTTCAACATCAGTAGCTGATATTAGGTTATTCAAACTTGCTGTATCTTCTTGAGTTAGCTTTGATAATTCATAGATTTCTAGAAATCTGTCCATTTCTTATGTGTTTTCCACCCTATGTGAGTAAATGTTTTCAGAGTAGATATTCATGATCTTCTGAATTTTGATGGCATATGTAGTAATTTCTCCATTTCAGTTCTTATTTCATGAATTTGTGCTTCTTTCTTTTTTTGATAAAATTGGCTAGAGGTTTATCATGTTTGTTTACTCTCTCAAAGAACTAGTTCTTTGATTAATTAATTCTTTGTATTGTTTTCTTAGTCTCAATTGCATTAATTTCTGCTCTGATCTTTATATTTTCTCTCTTCTATGAGTTTTAGGTTTTACTTGCTCTTCTTTTTCTAGAAGCTTGAGGTGTAGCATTTGGTTGTTTATTTGGGCTCGTTCTGTTTTCTTGATGTGACAATTTCTTGTTATATATTTCCCTCTTAGGGTCATTCTCATTGCGTCCCACAGGTTTCTGTGTGTTGTATCTGCATTTCCATTGAATTGTAGGTATTGCTTAATTTCTTCTTTAATTTCACCTGTAACTCATTGATTGTTCAAGAGGTTGTTATTTTATTTCCATGTGTTTATGCAGGTTTTGCAATTTCTTTTGCCATTAATTTCCAATTTCAGTGCACCATGGTCAGATAATATGCATGGAATAATTTCAATCCCTTTGCATTTACTTAAAAATGTTCTATAGACTAATATATTGTCCATTTTGGAGAATGTCCCATGCACAGCTGAGAAGAATGTATATTCTGATGTGGTTGTGTGGAACACTCTGTAAAATGTCTACTAAGTTCACAGATTTGATTCATTTCTTTTCTTTGCCAACTTTTTGCCTAGTTAATCTATCTCTGTGATAAAGGGATATTTAAGTCCCCTATTGCAATTGTGTTGTTGCTTATTTGGTTTTTCATGTCTATTAGTATTTTTCTTATATAGTTGGTTGCTCCTGTATTTGGTGAATATATGTTTATGATTTTTAGCTCTTCCTCTTGAATTATTCCCTTGACAAGTATGTAGTAACCTTCTTTGTCTCTTTTGATCATTTTTGGTTTGACATTCATTGTCTGTAAACAGAATAGCTACCCCTGTGTTTTTTTTCTGAGTTCTTGTTGCACAGAATATTGTTTTCCAACCTTTGACTTTTAGTCTATGCATTTCCTTTTGAGTTAGATGTGTTTCTTGTACACCACATATAGTTGGATCCTATTTTTTTTTTTATTCTGTCAACCTACTTCTTTTAAGAGGTGAATTGAGGCCATTTACATTGATGGATATAACTGATATGTACTGGCTCAACTTTGTCATGTTATTTTCCTGTTGTCGGTTTCCTACTTTCCCCTCTTGTTTGTCTGCTTTTCCATTTTGATGGTGGTTTCTTTCTGTTGTTTTCTGGGAATTGTGGTCATTTTTATCTCTATCTAGCATGTCTTTTAGTACTCTTTCTAGGGTTGGTTTGGTAGACATGAATTTCTTCAGTTGTTCTTTGTCATGGAAGTATCTTATTTCTCCATTGTTTTGAAAGAAAGTTTTGCAGGGTACATCAGTCTGGGTTGAAAGCTGTTTTCTTTCAGGGCTTGAAACACCTCACTCCAATTTTGTCTTGACTTGAGGGTTTGTGCTGAGAAGTCTGCTGTGATTCTAATAGGCTTCATTGATAGGTGAGTTGTGTCTTTTCTCTTAACAGCTTTTAGTATTCTATTTTCATGCTGAATTTGTGGGATCTTAAATTATTATGTGTCTGGGTGTAGATGTATTTTGATTATGACTGTCTGGTATTTTATATGCCTGTCTCATGTGTATATCAGTTTCTTTTCCCATGTTTGGGAAATTTTCTGCTATTACTTCTAAGAAAATTTTTGTATGTCATTAGTATTAACTCCTGCATCTTCATTGATGCCTATTAGTCTTATATTGTTTCTGTTTGCATCATCTTGAAGCTGTTGGATTGTCATATCATGCTGCCTTGTTATTTTTAAAAGTTTTTTTTCCTTTCATGGTTGCTAACTGCAATCCTGTCCTCAAGGTCTGAAAGTCTATCTTCAGTTTAATTCAAAGAATTTTGCCAGCTATCAATAGAATTTTTTATTTCCTAGATATCTCTTTGAATTTGTTTCATGCATTCTACTTCTTTTCCATGTTGTTCATTCAAGGTTTCCATCACTTCCCCAGGCCCCTGTACTTTTTTTTTGTACTGGGATCAAATTCATAACCTCACACTTGCCAGGCAGGGACTTGTGCCACTGAGCTAAATCCCCAGCCCACTCCTGTACTTTCTTATCTATGTTTCTCTAGTTATGCTGAGCAACTCCTCTATTAAGGTTGCCATTTCTTTCTTCACTCAAGAGATTATTTATAATCTGATTTCCTCTATAGCGCATGGATTCACTTGCTATCTTTTCAGATATTTCAGGTGTATGACTTTTAATGTCCTCTATTTTGGTGACTCCTGTACTTGTTCTTTATGGACTGGATGTTTGAAATTGAATTTTGCTTTTTCTTTTTGTCATTGCCACCTCTTGGGCTAATATGTGGTCTTTCAGTTCCACTAGTCTCAATTGTCCATAGTGCATGTCTTAAGGTTGTGCTGTGTGGTTTATATTTGTCCAATTGCTGGGTCCCTCAATGAAGGGGTGGGCCAGTCACCTGAATTCCTCCTGCATGGCCTATTGAGTGAGTCATATATTCTTCTTAGGCTGACTAGCCGAGGAGTATTGGTGTAAAGTCAACACTTAGTTCCTGCTATTACTAAGGCCTTGGGTTGCTCTAGGCTGCCAGATCTACCTGGCAGTCCTAATAAACACAGAAGTTCTAATAAACATGTAAGTTTGCCTCATCTAGGACCCTGCTGTGGCATTGGCTGTCTCATAAGCCCTTTTGATTTCCTCCAGGTTGAGGGAGGATTATTGGCACTCCTCCTAACCCAGGTAGTGTTTTGTATATGGAAGAAGGACTCATCCACACTCTAGCCAGGCTCACCAAGGTCCCACAGATTGGGGGTTGGGGGAAATTTGCTACTGCTCCTGTTTACTCACTGAAGTCCTCTATTTGAGGGGGAAACTCAGCACACTGTTGCAATCCCACTGAGATCTTCCATGTGGGCGAGGTGTTGCTGAGGCTCCCATCAGCCCAGCAAGGTTTTGCAGGTAGAGGAAAGGACTCCTCATCCCACTTCTTAACTGCTCATGTGCCCCAGGACTTGATTTTCATCTCAAGCCTTTTTTGTCCCTGTATTCACATCTTCTTAGAAACACATCCATTTTTAAGGCTTCATTTATTCTGGTTTTTTTCTGTTTTCTACAATTACGTCTTTAGTTCTAACCATTTTCTATTTTGATACTTTCTTTTTTTCTAGTGAATATTTTCTTTCTATTGGTACATATTTGCAGTCTACTCTTCCAGAGATAGCTACTCTCACAAGTAGGAGTCTTAGAGTCATAAAAGATAAGAAGGTAATGTAAGTGCAATAGAGTGACGCAGATACTGACTGTAAATAAGAACATAGTGTTACCAAGTGTTGTGTTTTACAACTAGAAGACATCTTAAAGCCTCATGTGCTCAAAAGTGGAGCTTTCGGAATGTGATTGAAACTTGGGGGTGCTATACTCATCAGTGAGATAATCCATTGATGTGTTCAACCTAAATTATTATGAAATGGAGTTGGCGCTGAAGAGGCAAATCATTGGGAGTAGGTCCTGAAGCATATATCTCCCTTTCAGGTTGGCTTTTCTCTCTTTCTGTTTTCTGGCTACTATGACATAAGCAGCTTTTCTCTGCCAAACTCTCCCACCATGCTCTTCCTGCTTTGAAGCCAGCCAACTATGGATTGAATTCTTTAAAAAGTGTGACCCAAAATAAGCCTCTCCTGCTTTAAATTGTGCATATTGGGTATGTTGTTCAAGGTAAAATCATAGCTAAAATACTATCAGTCCATAGAGATCCTCTGATAGAAGTATCTAAATCACTGGAAGCCTGGGAAGAGAAACTAGATGAACGAGAGGTAACAATATGGCACTGAAATAGGAAAGTCAAGTTGGAAAACATTTAAAAGTGTAAGGACATCAAATCAGCCAGTATGTGGGGAGATAAGTACTTTCATAAATAGCCAGCATGCATGTAATTTAATACAACCACTTTAAAAAGAAGTTTCTAAAGTGTTCCTTTAAAATACAAATGACTCAGCAATTTCTCTTCTTCACTGAAACTTTTGAAGTATATAACTTCATTGAAAAAGAGAGTAGTCTCCAGAATTTTATTACAATCTTATTATTAATATTAAAACATTGAAAATAATCTGAATGTCCCAACTGGAGAATTGATTAAGTAAACTATGATGTATCTATTATTTTAAAAGAGTATGCAGAAGTACAAATTTATAATACCCATATATCAATACAGAAGCCTCTTAAAAGACAGTGCTAAGAAGAAAAAACAATAAATATCATATGATATTGTTGGGGTACAATTATAATGTAGAAACACATTTATGAGATGGCAAGCTTATAGATAGTTCACGATCAATTAGAGATCTCTGACCAAGTTACTGTTCTGCTGTTTCTACTAAATTCAGTTAACCTTGACAGTGTCTGCACCCCAGCTGCATAACTTTGATGAGCACTGATTCAGAGTAATTGTCTATATTTTAAGCCACCCTGGGCTAATTCAAGGGCCCCTCCCCAAAATGTTCCTATATTAGGGTAATTCTCTTAACTATGCTGATTCTGTAAGGACTCTCTCCCCAAAACATTTCTGTATTATAGTAATACCCTTAAATGTGCTCATCCTTTCAAGGTCACCTCCCCTTATTCCAGAGTGTTTCTATATTGTGATAAACAATTCCTTTGTTTCAAGACTAACCTGCCTGTCAGTATATGACTCGATATATAAAACCAATTATGTAACATTTAGTCACTTGCTTTGTACCCCACTTCTAAATTCTATATAAACTAAATTTCCTAAATTCAGTGTTGTTGCTTTTGAGGAACCATCCCTGCAACAGTCCACTGGCATGAAGATCCAACAGTCTGGTGTTGTAAAGATTAAATGCTGCCTTTTTACCTCCTTGGTGCAAAGAGTCTTCCTTTTGGTTTGGTTTGGTTTGGTTTGGTTTGGTTTGGTTTAGTTTGGCTTGGCTTGGCTTGGGAATTTTCCCACAACAACATATCATTTATATAAGAATATGCACATATAAAAATCGCAGAAAAATGCTATGCATTTTTTTAAAAAAAGATATATGTATACAATTGACTCATAGAAGATCTAGAAGACTTACATAGTAATCTCTCAAAGGATTATTTTTGGAAATGTAAGAAAAGGAAGATCCTGGGATTCTGGGATGCTAGTCAAAAAGCACTTTATCCTTATGTGCAATATATTTTTTAATAAGAAAAGACATATGTCCATTGTTTGTGTAAACTATAAGAAGTACTGAAAGAGAAAGAGAGACAAAGACAGAGAGACAGAGACAGAGCAAAGAAGAATAAGAGAATGGAGCAAAGGCAGGATGGCCAGAATGAGTCAGGGCACAGAAGAGTCAAAGGACAACTAAGGAGCTGGTTTTACAGACACAGCCTGTCCTCTGCAGTGTTCCTCAATGTGTGCTTCACCATGTTGGCAGGCCCAGAAGTGTCCTCAGACAAACCAAGCTTACTGAAAGAGTGGACACTGCAGACAGGGCTGGTGAGGCCAGCAAAGGAAAATAAGACCAGTAAAGCAGTGAATGGAGAGTGTCTATGTATAGCTTAGCATAGATTAGGTTTAGCCCAGAGCTATAGCTGGCTAGAAAGGGATCTGGTCAAATGGCAGGGACTCTGGAGGGCCCAACTAATTAGGTGCATGTCCTGGGCACAAAGAGCCATGACAAAGATGCAAATTTCAGGGATAATTGTCAGTGAATTTTGTTATTTCTATGGGAGGCTGAAATACCTGTTGCTTTTTACTTGAACAGGTCAATTTTTTTTCTGGTCTGTTCTATTATGAACTAATTCACCAATCTTAAAACTCTATTAAAGTTCTCTCTGGTTTTTATCAGCACAGTCAGATTTCTCCTCCACATGGATTATTATAATAGTTTAATAAATGGCTTTACTCTCTCTTTCTTCCAATGCATACTACATTTCACTGCCAAATTAATCTTCTTAAAACATCACTTAATTCTTATTAATTCACTTAATCAAGAAATGACAGTTGTGCTCTTTGGCCAAAGAGCTCTCCAGTGTTATGATGAAACTCATTTGTTTTGTTCTAAAACTGTGCATAATATAAACCATGCCAGTCTTAACTACCATTAACTCCTATCTTTCTGTAGATTGCTTTATTCATTCTTAAGAACACAAGTTCAACCTTCATGCCCACTTCAACAACACTATAGAAAGACCATGGAAAGGCCATGGTAGATACTGATACAGGGGAACAAAACGTCCAACCTACTATATGTCCAGTATGAGTTCATGTTCTTTAAAATCAAATAATGAATTTTAGGAACAACGGAAGTTAAGAGCATAATATATTTACTGAGAGAAAGGAAGTTTCTGTCTGAGAGAGACAGAAGGCATCCCAAATGGACTGCCAAAGACTCTGTCTTTTCTAAGGACTTTTATGGAGTAAAACCACAAGGTGAGATGGGTCCAAGATGGGAAAACATGGGAACTTGCAAGTGGGCATAAGGTGGGACAGAATTACGATCAACCAATAAGATTAAGTGGTCAGGTAAAATTGATTAAATTGGAGACAAATGGGGGATCAAGTCATGTAGCAAGTGAGCATGCTTAAAGAACAGTGATTCTTCCTGTAGGGCATTGGGATGGTGTCTCTTGGCTTTGTCAGGGTGATAAAGAGCTATATTGAATATCAATCCTTAGAATGTGGGTGTATTTGCTTGATCTTTTGTTTTCAGGTCTAGCCTACAGCATATATCTGGCATTCTTCACTGGCTCCTTTGAGGACCTAGGCCTGTATGACTGCCTATAATATTTTTGTCTAAGTCAGTTGACTGTAACAATACTAGATTATTCCTTCAGATACATGTATGTTCCAATGTGGCCTCAAATTTTGTATATTTTGTCATCCAGAGAAAATTGTTAGGCTTTTTTCCATTCTGATATTGTCCTTTTCTCTTTTCTAAACTGAAGAAATCAGACCATTTATTCTACTCTCTTGATCTCAGCCACAACACTTTCACATGAGGCTCTCTGCTTTATCTTCAATTCATACCAGACTTTTCATTACATCCACTCTTGTGCCTTGTTCCTGCAGCTTGTCAACCTCTGAAAGTCTCCCACATTTTTCCACCTGACCAGATTCTACCCATTCTTTAAGTAATGCTATTCTACATTTTATTGTTGTTCATTGTTCTCATGTTTTTATGTTTCATCTCTCAAGGAATATACTTGAAAAAGATTCATTGCTTCCCTCTTGTGTATCTGTTTCTGTCTTTAACACAGTGCCATGCTCATGGTGAACACTCAATTAGACAACTGATGTAGTGATTTTTATGTTTTATATTAATCAGGACTCTTGGTTACATATAGTATCTTAAATCAAAATGCTTTGATTTAAAGGGAAAATTTTTGGTTCACCTACCTGAAATTATAGATGTAGTGTGACATAAGAAAGACCTGAGTAAATATACTTGAATAATATTACTAAGGATCAATCTTTCTCCATCTCTCCCATGGTTCTTATCCTCTGAGATTAGTCTCAGAAAGTCTGTTGATCATAAATAGCTAAAGCAGTCACCAGAAACTCTAGGCTTTTATCTCACCAGCCTACAAAATCATGGAAAGGAAAAAAACCTAAATATTAGGTTTAGATACATAAAATTGACATTCATGTTGCCAAAAATAGTTGAATAATGGTAACTCTGTGTTTCAACCTAATAGCTCCAGAAAAATCTCATTGATCCAGCTCAGATTTTATCTCTACTTCTTAATCAATCAATGTGGCCACTAACATGCAGTGCATTTATTGGCCAAGCCTAGTCACATATCCAGTCACAGAGCCTTGTGAGCAGAAAGTGAGAGAAGGCTGAATTCTCAAAGGAAATATGAGGTGTTATCAGCATAAAAGGGGAAACACTTGATCCAGGAAACACCAGGCATGTGTTACAGGATAGCAACAAAAGTAAAGAAACAACTTCATGACACTGTAAAAATAATCACATCAGAAATACTCTCTCAGGTAAAAGAAGAAATCACAAGCATTTTGGAATAATTGCTGAGCGTATCTAAAGAAGACATAGATTAAAAAAAAAAGAGGAGCATAGGAGGATGACAGAAACCTTGAATGAACAATATAGTAAGGAATTGCAATGCATGAAATAGATTCAAAGAGATATCCATGAAATTAAAAAGTCCATCAAAAGCTGGAAAAATCACTTGAAAGAGACTAAAGATAGACTTTCAGACCTTAAAAACAGGATCTTAGCTAGCAATCGTGAAAGGAAAAATCTCTTAAAAATAACAAGGAACCAGGAAATAACAATTCAATGGCTTCAAAATGACACGAAGAAAAATAATTTAAGAGTTATAGGTGTCAGTGAAAAAATAGGAGTCAACACAAATTACATAAAGACTATTTACAGAAGAAATAGCAGAGAACTTCCCAAGCATGGGAAAAGGACCTGACAAACAGATAGGTGAGGCATATAGAACTCCAGCTAGCCATAACAAAAGTAAATCTACACCCAGGCATATAATAATCAAGATCCAAGAAATTCAGCACAAGAACAGAATATTAAAAGCTGTCAGAGAAAAGAAACAGATCACCTATAAAGGAAAAACAACCAGAATCATGGCAGACTTATCAACACAAACCATCAAAGTCAAGAAAAGTTTAAAGTGTTTCAAATTCTGAAAGAAAACCACTTCCAACCCAGATTGATGCACCCTGCAAACCTATCTTTCAAAACTAATGGAAAAATAAGGTACTTCCATGATAAAGAACAACTGAAGGAATTCATGACCACCAAATGAACCCTATAGACAGTGCTGAAGGATATTCTAGAGAGATACTAAGATTACCATGGTTCCAGGAACAGCAGCAGAGGAGGATCACCAAACAGGACAGGCAGTTGAATGAAGGGAAAAAGCAGAAGGTCAACCACAGGAGGATAGCATGGCAGAGACAAACCAATGTATGCTGGTTGTAACCATTAATGTAGATGGCCTCAATTCACCAATAAAAAGAAACACAGGGAGAGTGAATCAATAAACAAGATAAATCAATATATTGTATATGAGAAACACATTGAACTCAAGAGGAAATTCATAGACTGAAAATCAAAGGAAAGAAAACAATTGTTCCATGTGACAAAAGACCAAAAACAAGCAAGGGTATCTTGCCCATCAACCACAGAATAGATAAGAAAGATATGCTATTTTCATACAATGGAAAGTTGTCCAGCTATAAAGTAGGATAATCTTGAGGCTCTTATAGGCAAATGGATGCAACTGGAGGTCATGTTCACAGAAAAAACAGTTTGAGCTCATATGGGTGAACACCAAGTTATCACCCTAGCATAAAAAAACTGGAAGAGTTGCTAGAATCCAAAAAGTACAATAGATATTATGAAAGTAATAAGGGAGGAAATGCCTAGGAGGGAAAGATTCTAACCTCTGTTAATTTCTTATTGTGTTGTTTTGAACTCGTGTATCATTTTCATAATTTGGTTAGGTTTGGTTTTGTTCTGCCTTGTTTTGTCAGATTTTACTGTGTCTGATGGTATGGGCAGCTATTTGAAGATAACAGGATATACTATGGTAACCATGGTTGGTTTCCTGTTATCCTGTTTTGAAATCCTATAATACTTCCATTCTTTTGTTTAGTTGGTTTTATTCTGTTTTGTTTTGTTTGATTTTAATATGTGTGATGGTATGGACAGTTATTTTGAAGAAAACAAGACATTATGGTAGTCATTCTTGATTTCCTATCATCTTGTTTTGAAATCCTATAATGCTTTTATTCTTTTGTTTTGATAGGTTTTATTATTCTGTGGTGTTTTATTTGATTTGATTATGTGTGATAATATGGACAGCTATTTTGAAGAAAACAAGAGATATTATAGTAGCCATTGTTCATTTCCTGCTATCTTGTTTCAAAGTCCTGTAATGCTTTCATTTTCTTGTTTTGACTGGTTTTAGTCTGTTTTCTGCTGTTTGACTTTATTATGTGTGAAGGTAGGGACAGCTATTTTGAAGAAAACAAGAGACATTATGGTAGCCATTGTTTGATTTCCTGTTGTCTTGCTTTGAGGTCCTGTATCACTTGCATTGTTGTGTTCTGATTTGCTTTGCTCTGTTTTGTTTTGTTCTATTAAAAAAAAGCAAGAAAAAGAAATACAGTGGTGCCTCAGTTCACAAACTTAATTCTTTCTAGGATTCTAGTCTCAAACTGAACTGGATGAGAACCTACTCAAATTCAGTGGTTGGGTTCAATGTTGATGTTATGGAGAAATTGGATTCTGTTTTTGTCCAATTCAGTTTGCAACCAGAATCATGGAAAGAATTAAATTTGTGAACAGAGACACCACTCTCTAAGAGTTGCTCATAGTCACTATACTATCTGATGTTCTCTCTCTCTCTCTCTCTCTATCTTCATAGTCACTCTATATTATCTAATGTTCTCTCTCTCTCTCTCTCTTTCTGTCCTTAAATTCCAAATCAAACTGAATTCTCAAACTATCATAGAGAGAACATGAAATAGAAAGTGTGTCTTATCCTGTAGTGAATCTAAGATGTGACCCTTTTCAAAGCTATGACACCTATAGAGGACCTATTGTTGGAGGTGCACCAAAACTGAGTCTGAGTACCTAGAAAATGTGCCCTTGCCATTGAAATTACCAACTCCACTTTACCCTTCTACTTGGCAGTCAGACAGTCCCAGGAATGCAAATTTCTGTCATTTTGAGTGTGGGGGAAGGTGTAAGAGCTAAGCCTGCCTGCTGCTATTCTGATTACAGCATTTGTTGCTGAGAGAGACAGCTCTGGAATTGAGGCTATTTTTTTTTCCCATTCTTAGGAAAATGATTTGACCAATATCAGGAAGACCAAAGGACACCTATGAATGATAATTTCTGCTTAATCACCCAGTGGCTGTCCACACTTGTAATCCTTCCAATGTGGCATTGCATTTGGCCCATTTGTTCTTCATTCCCTCTCCTTACTCCCACCTTCTGCAAGAAATGTGGCATGGAAACAGGGCAGTGCAATTGTGGGTTTTTTTTTTTTCTTTTCTTTTAATTTGTTGAAATTGTCTCTAGGCAGAAGTAGGTGGGGATAGAAAACAGATGGTTAAAGCTAGAGTAGAAACCTACTATGAGGAGCTTTGAAATGCTCAAATCTGATGAAGTCACTATTTTCTTGCAGAGAGGGAAGGTGAAGAAACAGTAATGAAAGATTTCCAGCAGACTGTTCTCTCCATCTTATGTCCACATACACATTTTATTTTCTAAAGTTCCATCAACTACACACTAGAGCAGATTCTCTTGGGTGTGGGATTGGAGGGATCAGTTAATTATAATGAAAGGGATTTGTATCACAGGACTTTAAAAATTTATAAATGAGTTATCATATATTTCTCTTTAAAGCCCTCTAGCTCCTCACTTGCCTTTCTCCTTACCATTTCCAAACCCCACCAAATCCCATGCACCACGTGTATTTGTCCCTCAGTGTCTTCTGATTTTTACACTTGGAGTAGAGACTAAATTGAGAAGGAAAAAAAGGAACAGTCAGGGAGCTGCCTAAGAGTTAATTTCTTTGCCTTCTTATATTTGGGGAAAACAAATCAACAAGTGAGCTTTTTTCACACTGGGCTCTGGGTCATCTAAAGATCTAAAGGATCACAGTAATCAAAGGTGGAAAGGACTGAGGGGGATGACACCTTCTTCCTCTAGTGTCTAGTAGAGAAAATTAACTGTCCTTTGTGAAGTAATGTGCAAATGCAGCTGAATATTTATCCAGATATCTACCTGTTAGATTTTGGTTTTTGTCTCCAAACAAATACATGATGTCTTGCCCAACATTACCTCCAACATCAACAAAGTGCCCTTCAATTCAACTCATTTCTCTAGGAACCCAGAGTTAGTATCAGATTCAACTAGTTTTATAGGTCAGCCCTTCAAGACTGCCATCACTTCAGATGCCAGTATTAGACTCCCCAGGTACCCATTCCTTTGTCCAAGTAGGCTACCAATTGAGGAACTCCTATAAGCCTCCCTGTCAGGTTCCATAATTTGCTAGAGTGACTCACAGAACTCAGGAAAGCACTTTGCTTACTGCTCAGTTTGTTGTGAAGGCTAGAACTCAGGAACAGCCAAATAGAAAAGATGGACAGGGCAAAGCATGGTGGGAGTGGCATACAACATCCACGTCCTTGTTGGGTATGACACCCTCTCATCATCTAGATGTTTTCACCAATCCAGAAGGTACATCATCATTTAAGGGTTTCTATGAAGCTTTCTTTCTAAAGGTTATTTTGTTTTGTTTGGTTTTGTTTTGTTTGAGACAAGGTCTCACTGCAGTTCAGGTTGGCCTTGAGCTCACTTTGTAACCTAGGCTGGTCCCAAACTCACCAATGATCCTCCTGCTTCAGCCTCCTGACTATAAGGATTACAGGATGTAGAGGAATTCTTGATTAAGTAATGGACACTGATATCTCACTCAGCTCCCTTCCCTTCCCTGGAGGTTAGGGATAGGGTTGAAAGTTCCAAGCTTCTACTTGGTCTTTCTGGCAACAAGATGCTACTTTCACCATTATCATCTTGACAGGTTCCAGCTCTTTTAGGAACTTTGTGTCCCAAACCAAGGACAGTGGCCAAATAGTTCCTTTGTGAGATATCACCTGACCTGAAAATAAAACAAAACTTTAGAACCACAGATGTTAACCTTCCTGGGTATTTCTGGCTTTCTCTTTCTGTGGATTTTCCAAATCCCTAGGAATTTGTAATTTACTCGCAGTAGGCTTTTCAACTTAAGTAGTTGCCCTGTGGCTGGTACCTTTTAGCTGTCCTTTCCAAACAAATCATTTATGGAAACAAGTGTCTCAGGGGTAGAGTTGAGTGTTCACAACACTTTCTCTGCTTCCCAGAGGGTCTGCAGAAGTCAGCAGTGAGGGTGAATTTAAGACACTGAGGGCCTCACACCCTCTCCATGTAGAGCCACTTCCATCTGCCTCTGGGTTATTGATGTCCTAGGAGAAAGGGTCATCTTGAGTGTGTGTGTGTGTGGGGGGGGTCTGTTGCATCCCACTTTTTCAAGTCTCTTTGGGAAAAATCTCTTGGAGTTGAGCTGGATCTTGAGACTGCAGTGAAAGGCCAAGAGCTTTACTAGTTGCAATGGGTGAAGCCTCAGCACATTTGGCCTTATCCCTTTCCCCACGAACAAGGACAAAACAAAAACAAAAACAACACAGAGGAGCAAAGCGTTTCTTTTGTTATCATGAGATCTTCCTTGCAAAGCAAAACCTCACTTCTTTCTGGCCCAGACAGTCACCTGGTCGCAGATGGGTGAGGGCCTCAAGTCCACACGGGTTTATTTGAAATTTATGTTTACGTCTCACCATGTGGCCATGTGCTCCACTCTGATGACACTTTTCATTTCTAATAATAGAGCAGATGAAGTAATATTGCAATTGATGTTCCCGGGGATTTGATTGGATAAGTGCATAAACTGTGGTGGGGGAAGGGGTTTGTATGGACAGATCACATTAGTATTCCTGTCCTATCAATGTGCGGGGCTGCGACCAACGTCAGCCGGACCGATTTCCTGCTCTGCCAGTCCCGCCACGGATTCTTTTGAGATCCTTAGACAAGGAGCCCGTAGAGACTAGGGATCAAGGCAACAGATTAGAGTCAACTGCCTGCTGCGGGGACAGCCAGCCCTTCCAGGCCTGGCGACCGTGGAAAGAGGGAAAAGATGAACTGAGCGCCGCTGCGGGAAGACACTGAAGCAAGAGCGACACCCCCTTGCGCCCTCCCCCCCCCCCAACGTGCAGCGCAGGCTTTGAGAACTGCTCCCCCATCTGAATGGAAACTCGGCACCGCCGGGCTGCGCATTCCTTTTCGCTCAGCTGGGCGATCCATGCCGAGAGGAGGGTGGTGCGCGTCCGCGACAGCGCCCAGCTCCCGGGACAGGGCCCGCAATGCTGCTGAGCAGAACTTGATCGCGCCCTTTCATCGCTGCTAGTGGAAGCGATGCTGCACGGCGCAGCCAGCGCTCCCCTGGCTCTCCTTCAAGGTGAAGGTTACCCACCCGCGCAACCAGCCCCAGCCCTGTGAGCTGCGCGTCTCGGTCCGGCTCCGGCTGCTTGGCCGCGGCGTGCAGGGCAACCACCGGGCCGCCCGCGCAGGGGCGCACTGCACCAGCGGCTTCGGCTTGGTGGATGTGTATGCATGAGTTCTGCACCGAATGGGCGCAAAAAGCGCCCCAGCCGGTCCACCCGCTCCTCGATCTTCCAGATCAGCAAGCCTCCGCTGCAGAGCGGGGACTGGGAGCGCAGGGGCAGCGGCTCCGAAAGCGCCCACAAAATCCAAAGAACCCTGGACGACTGCAAGATGGTGGGTGAAATCTGCACCTTTTTTTTTTTTTTTTTGAGGGGGTGGGGGAGTCTTGGATGGTAATCGTTTGGTTGAGTGCCAGACACTTCACACCCTCAGCTCCTCCATGCGGATCACGTGCACAAGTACTATTTTTAAATCTGCAGTCCCCCCATTCGGGTGACACCAGGGTGTAATGGCCCTGTGGAGAGAAGTGTCACGTCCAGAGTTTGGGCCAGAGGCTACACAGGTTGCACCTCTATCCCCTGGAAAAACAGTGGAGGGGAAAGACGGGGTGAACTGGCTCGCTTGCCGCCGGGGAGGAGGGGAGGAGCGGTGGAGGCGCTGCCTTGTGGGGACACCTTAACAAACAACCCCAAAGAGCGCACGGGGCGCTGCGGAGGGAACAAAGGTTCCAGCGCAGAGGCTGTGGCCACAGTGCCTGTCAGGCTTGAAGCCAGGGTGATCAGGGACCCAGCCAGAGGTGAACAGTTTGACTATGGCACTCTACTTATGGTCATTTTCCCCCGCGCTACTTTAAATCCTAACAGCAGCGGGGGGGGGGGGGGGGCGTCCCCTTCATCTTTATCTAATGACCTGGAAGTGACATGGTAGCTCTTCAAAGATGCGCTTGCTCTTCAGAAACTGTCTGGACGGGTGGGAGCAAGTAGGTCTCCGAAGGGCCAGGCTTGCTGGTGGAAAACAGACTCGTATTTGCTTTGTGCCTGAAGCTTTAAACAATTCACAGGTTTCTAAGCCTGGCGACTAGAGGGGCTGGCTCAGAGGTCAGTGAGATTTCCTGTTTATGGACACCGAATTAGGAAACTTTGTCATGATAAGTGCGTGATGGAAGAAACTGGCTTCTTTTCCAGCTTGTCCAAGAGTTCAACACTCAAGTGGCCCTGTACCGAGAATTGGTCATTTCTATTGGGGACGTCTCTGTCAGCTGTCCCTCGCTCCGGGCGGAAATGCACAAGACAAGAACCAAAGGCTGTGAAATGGCCCGTCAGGCACACCAAAAATTGGCTGCCATCTCAGGGTAGGAGACTTTCGGTGTAAATGATGCATGCATGCTTGGCAGAATATTATGGTGGTCCAGGTCTCAGAAATGATGTCTGCAGATTTGGGATTTTAGCCTCTAAAATTAGGATTCAGCAAGGATACACACATACGAAGATTTTCATCATTAACTGATTTTTTAAAAATTAACTTTGTATATGCTGCTGCAAGTTGGAATTTAGTGTTTAACATTTGAAGGTGATGTTTGGGCATCAAAGTGAAGGTAAATCATCGTATCTCAAGATTATTTTGTCATCCACTACCAAATATAGGATCTGTGCTATAGAGAGAAAAATATTCCTAAATCCCAAATTTACTGAACTATTTATACCATGAGAAAAATTCTTATAATATCACTTTATATCCCTAAAATAAAGTCTAGAATGTAAGTTACTCTGTTCACTGTAGTGATATGAAAGGGAAGTTTTAATATAATTTAAATTCCTTTGCAGATTGGGGAAATTCTTAAATCTAGGTAAACTTGTTTTGTCCTTCCTTAATATTGATTCATTTTAATCACACTTATGGATTCTCATGTCTAAGTAAGGTGATAACAGAGTGAGTGAAAACTTCTCTACTACTGGGACCCAATATACTCAATATTAGGAGAAAAGTTAGCCAGGGTTTAGTTAACAGTTGCCATTTGTAAGACAGGTATTTATAATGTGGAAACACAGGAATCCTCATACAAATTCAATGAAGTTCTTGGTTCAGTCATGAGGTACCCTTTGTCTGTTTACCTGTGAAGGCAAGTTAGTCAGATTTACCTGATAACATTGCAGATTGATCACTTGTAGGAATTGTACTCAGTATCTCTATTTGCCATCCTTAATGTCACAGTACATACATATAGTGATTACTACTGGTGTATAAAGATTGGAAAAGCCATATGTTTCCTCTCTTACTGAATTTACTTTGACATTTATATCATTTTATATCATGAAAAAGGTGCATCTTTTTAATTTCCTCAAAGTGAAGGATAAACAAAGTGTTACAAACTTATGTTATTGGGACCATTAAGAAGTTTTATCTGTTTCCTTTATATTGTACTTAATAGGAATTGAATTTGGGCAATAAAGGGGAAATAGTTCAAGAAATGATAAATCGTAGACAACTGGAGAAAAAAATAATGAGAAACATGAAGGGGAGTAGTGATGAATTACAAAGTATGGACAAACAAGACCCAGAAGGAAAACAATTTAGGAGAGGGAATTTTACAATCAGGGCTTTGGCATAGCATCTCTGTAACATTTATGTCAAAGACTACATCTTTGTAGATGGTGCTACATCCTGGATCCTTTTAAGTTGATTTCAAAGTGAGAACACATTCTAATCATACAAGTGGGCTGGAGAAATGAACAGAAAGTTAAATTTATTTTGCTATAACATGAAATTTGGCTTTCAAGGACTTGTAATGAACAGGTCTAAAGCTATTTGCCAAAAGTTGAACTTGGAAAATTTGGGGTGGACTGTATTTACTTTGGGTTTGGTGGCCCTTTGCTACTTGCTTATGTATTATCTGAGGGCTGGAATTATTGGTGGCAGTTTTATACGAATTAGTGAGAAAATATGGTATTCCTTAGATCCTTGCAAATGTAAGGATAATGCCATAAAATGATCTGTGATAGAATTTGACACATTTTTCCTTTAAAAATTAAATGCAGTTTAATGTTTCTTTATCAAAAATGACAGCAATATAATTGAAGGAAATCCCTATAGTTCCTCATCATCTGGGCTCCATTAATGAAGGATGTGATTTCCTTTGGCAGAGTTCCTTTTCTGATATTGCTTGTTATGTGGGTTCTCATTTCAAGCTGGAGTGAAGTGTAAGATTCACTTTACAATTTGAAGATGGTGAGAAAAAGAAAAGTTCCTCAGAAAAATAGAGAGAAAGACTGGGTTTGAATGCCCACTCTTCACTATCACAATCCATCTAATGCATAGACTAGTAATCTGAGGAAGAATTTATTACCCCTATTCTATCAATAAGTCTCAGAAGGATTGAGGGATTTGTCCAAAGAAGTGTAACAGCTTTGATTCAACTTCATGTTTCCCTGTCGTGAAATCAATTCTTTTTTTCTCTAGGTAATGCTGCCATTCAAAAAGGTGTTATGTAAAAAGGAACAAAGGGTTAATGGTGCTAATAAATGGGTGAACCTTAAAAAGAATAGGCTAACTGAAATAAGCCAGTCACAAAATGCCATTTATTATATGGTTCTATTTATAAGCAATGCCCAGAAAAACAAATCTATGTGGGTAGAAAGTAGATTAGTGACTTCCTGGAACTGGAAGTGGGACTAGGTAGTCACTGAAAATATACTCAGGGAATCTTTTTGGGGTAATGGAACTATTACTAAACTGAAACTGAAGTAATGATTCTACCACTCAGTGTATTTACTAAACTAAGTCAATTTTATATATAAAGAATACCTCAATAAATTTTTTAAAGATGCTATCACCATTACTATGATTAATTCTTGGTCTTCTGTTAGTTTTATTCTTTTCTACAGATGTAGCTTGTAATGACAGGGTATACGGAATAGGGGTGAAAGAATAAAACTTCGCTCTCTTGCATTCATCAAGATGCCTGCCCAGTATCTACTAGGTACCAGGGCTTTGCTCTTTGCAGGAATACAGGCAGAGAAAGAGCAGGACTTGCAGAACTAAGTGAATCCATTCATTTCTTGTCAATGCAGATCAGCCTTTACATGTCTACCAGCTGAATCTAGGTCTGGAGGAGGGAGACAGGATTGATGGTAGACTAAAAAGAACATGAACTAAGAGAGGAAGAGAAAAACAATAAGTTAAAATTAACTCATTGTAAACTGGTTGCCAGCTCGTATATGAAGCAATCGAGAGGGGTCAAGAGAGCTCAGTATATAGAGATGATGTGCTCAAACCTGTCTGTCGCATTGCTTACTGGAGATTTCTGAGACTAGCACCTGGCTTTTTTTCTCCCTGGTCTAGTGCCTTTTGCATCAACCACAACCTCCAAGAATGAAAAACACATTGTACAAGATAGGGGTGATCCGAGGAAGTCATCATTGCCCAGCTAATCCTGGTAGCTGATGCCGTGGCTGATGGATGGGATTCTCTTTTTAATGCTGTCTCTGTTGTTTGTTTGAGACTGAATTTTCCTCACACTGATAGTTTCTGTTAATGGGCTGCTGAAGAAAGTCTTAGTGTAGAATAACATACACCAGTTCTTAAAAATGAGGTTTAAACATGATAACGTGAGAAGCAAAATAATTTGATGGGGAAGAGGACTGGATCGAAAATAGATTCAATCTGGATAACACAGTTGTTTTGCCAATTACTAAAGACATGTGTATGAGGTGATAATGTCACAGAGTAGAAAGTAGGCATCTAGCACAGTGGCTAAGTAAGGAGATTTTGGGGCAAGATTGGCAGTGCTACTGTTCACAAGTAGTTTGACCTTTGACAAAGGTATTGTGTCTTTCTGTCTGAGTTCCTTAATCAGCAGTATGGGTCAATAAATAATGGAACCAAATCAAGGTTTTGTGAGGATCAAATACTCAGAAAGTTGCCTATTATGTAATTACTAAGGCATTTAAAATTCAAATTATCCAGATCATTTCTATAAAAATTATATTAATTCATCAAATATTTTTCAGATAAATGTTTTAACTGGAATAAATTTTGTTTGCTTTTCTTTCTTATGTTATTTTCTGAGGAATTTTCTGCTAAATTCCCTACGGGGTTATTTTCAAAAGGTCTGTTGTTAAACATTTTACAAATGATAAGGGGATGTGATGGTTCAAAAGCAGATTACCAGGCATGGTGGCACATGCTTGTAATCTTAGCACTCAGGAGACTGAGAGAACAGGATCACCATGGGTTCAAGGCCAGCCTGGGCTACACCGCAAGACCTACAAACAAACAGTTAGGTTTAGAAGTGTTTTCTTTGTGTAAATCAGCCTAAATTCTTCATAAAATCATAAAACACAAATTCTTTTACCTAGATCTGTTATGAGTCGCTTGACATTGGAAAAGTCTGTTAAATCCCCTGTGCACCTAAATAAGAGTTAAATTGAGTGATTTCTCAGCGTCTTGCCTTCATTATTCTAGTATTCTACATAAATTCATGTAAAATCACATAGATTTTGTTTACAGAACAGAGCGATGAAAAAATACGCACTGCACAAGGAGTTTGATGATTAAATTCCAAAAATATTTTTTAGGGCTCTGAACATATACTGCAGGAAGAATCTTAATTTCCTGATGGTTTTTCGAAGCCATGTAATGAATACACTAAAGATCCATGACTGGAGATTGCAGGCTTTTCCCTCCAGCGATGATTTCCTGAGCAGCCAGGCCTATATTCCTCTCTTTTCCCTTCTTCTTTACAACCCCCTCCTTGGTCTGTTTTGGTTTTGCTTGTTTCTATCCAACTTTCCTGCCTTTTTTTCTTTCAGTCCCACTTCTAGCTAGTTTCTGGTCCACTCCCTTGTTTCATTGATTAGGAAGTTAGGAGAGGAACTGTGGAAAATGGCAGCTGAACATTAATGTCCCTTGCAACACTCCAGTTGAGACAGCAGCAGTTAGGCAGGGTGCAAGGGTGTGGAAGAGCTCAGTGACCATGGACGCTGCTCTCTCAGATTTCTTTGGTTCACATGAGGGTGGAGACATCAGTGGGAAGCAACAGCCTCCGCTGTTAGCAAAGAGACCTGTGCTTGGCAGGCATGCCAGGCCACCCAGTCAGTCCTGCATTTTCCCTTCTTAGGACAAGTGTTTTGCTGCAAAAACTTTAACTCTCACAGGTCAAATAATGAAAAGCAAATTATGTCTACACCAAAAGTATGTGCTACTCATTTAGGTAATGGCTGAAACATAATTTTGTATTAGTTTGTCAAAGTTGTGATTATAAAATGCTACAAATTGAGTGGCTTAGACAACAGAAATTTATCATCTCATGGTGCTGGAGGCAAGAAGGCTAAGGTGAATGTTTTGGCAGAGTTGATTCCTCCTGAGAGTGGTGAGGAACAATCTGTTCCATGTCACTCCCTTAACTCCTTGCAGTGATTTGCTAGCTATTATTGGTGTTCCTTGGTTTGCTGAAGCATCTCTGCTTTCAATATCGTGTGGCATTTCCTTTTGCCTGTTCCATGTCTAACTTTCCCCTTTTTACAAGGGCACCAGTCATGCTATTCCTGTTTACCTTATTTTAACTTATATAATTATACCTGAAGTGACCCTACTTCCAACATAAAGGTTACATTCTGAGGTATTTATATGAGTTAGGGGTTGGCATTAGGTATGTGACTGTGGATAGGACATAATTCAAAGTATAACAAACTTGGATCATCTGCAGTAGAATGCACACATCCTAAACTGGAAGATGGCAGTGGAGGTAGTTTGTTTTGCTTTGTTTTGTGTTTTCTCAGAACTACTGTATCTATATATTCTCTCTACACTTTTCACACAAGGATGGTCCAAGACCCAATATTTAATATTTTCAAAATTGTAGCTTATTCTAAGGGTGGAGCTTATGATCATGGAGTAGGATAATTTTTGTGTGAAATGTTTATATTGACAAAGGTACTAAGCTTCCACTATAACTAACATTTTGCTTTAATCAATTTTAGTTACTGGTATCTGAGATGGAACAAAAATCTAACTGCACGAGAGAATACTGGTGAGAATAGGGGAGGCACTTGACAGTGTGGTGTGTCCAATTTCCTGGGTGTGCATGGGAGAATTGAGTGGGTGGTGGTCCCTTGGTGGTGCGAATAATTTTGCTTAAGAACCATAGCATACTCTGAAGTGAGTGACAAGATACTGACTCCCAGAAAATTAGAAAGAGCGTTGTGGTTAGCAACTAAGCTCAATGGGATATGGAATCTAGACAAGTGCTTTGTGTTGGCTGTGAAGTATAGACGTTTATTTTTTTTGTTTTTTTATTTTAAAGAGTATAAAACTAAGGAAAATAAAATAGAATAAAATTAATCAAAACAAAACAGTATATGATACAGGACTTCAAAACCTTACAAAATCAGCAATAGCTACCATAATGCCTTTTGTTGTCTTCAAAATAGCTGCAGATACCTCCAGACATAGTAAAAATCAAACAGAATAGAATAGAAATGAAACAATAAAAACAAAAACAAAACAATAAAAACAAAAAACAAAACAATAAAGGACTTCAAAACAAGCTAGTAATAAATCCAAAATGGCTACCATAATATACCTTGCTATCCTTTACCTAGCTGCTCATGCCATCAGATTTAACATAAACAAAACAAAAGAGAATAAAACCCAACCCAAGAAAACAATGAAAATGCTATGGTTTCCAGGCAGGGTTCACTTCCTAGTGAGCCTTTGTTCTCTCTCTCTGCAGTCTGCTAATGGCGAACCGTGCTGACTCACACCGAGAGGCTCAGGTCTGGCCTGGCTGTCTCCATACCGGCAGTGGCCCTTGCATGGCACTGATTCCCAGGTGGGGATCACCTCCTGGTGAGGCCTGGTTCTTTCCCTCCACAATCCGCAAATGGCCTAAACTGTTAATTTTTTTTAGCAGATATAATGACTTACATCTTCTTAGAGTTTTCTTAAAAGATGGGTTCCATTAGAAAGAAAATTAAATTTACTAGGGCTGGGATATAGCTAAGCAGTTGAGCACCTGCCTGGCAAATGCAAGGTTGTGAGTTCAATTCCCAGTACCAAAAAAAAAAAAAAAAAAAAAGAAGAAGAAGAAGAAGAAGTAAATTAAATCTAAAATTAACTTTAGAGAAACTCACCCAAACTATTGTTAAACTATGAAGTGCAATAGAGCAAAGCTATATTTCATTCATCTTTGCACCTTGAACAGCAAGCTCATTGACAATATGTATCTTGTTTTTGTATTAACTTGGAATTTAAAATCTATATTTCAAAGAAGCTGTCTTGATACAGATAAAAGTTGAGAGATTAGATTAATTCACATTTTATGACATTTGACTATTTGATGACATTCGACTATTATTCTTCCTGTTTTATAACTCTAGAGCCAATAGGTTGGTTTTAAATAACAGAGGACTTGAAAAGCACAATTTATATCAATTGCAGAGGCAGAGACCTTCATTTTGAAAACAAATCAGTGGTCACTGTAAATTTTAGAATTACTTATAAGGCAATTATCTATAATTTGGGTTATTTCACAATGTATTACCATAACCTCTCTCAGCTGGCTTTATACTGAATTGTCATTTTCCATTGAGATCACCTTTTGTAAGTATTTTTTAAGCCTTTGGCCCCTGGAAGTGCAGTTGCACTGCCAGTGATCTGTCTAGATACAACACAGCTCCAAAACAGTAACTAGAATGACTGTCCTTTTGTTTATTTATTTTTGCTTTAAAAGACATAATTTAAAAAAAAAAAAAAACAGAAAAATCCAACCCTTTAAATAGCACTTACGCTAGATACAATCAGGTTAAAAAATCAATTTAAGCTTTGCAGCTGTAGATACATAATAAACTAATAATCTATACCAATTTAACTGAGTTTAAGCAAGGAAAGAGATATGTATACTAACTCAGAAGAAGCCATACTCCCTACTGTATTCTTTAGTCACTAAAAATATCAATGTTTCCCCCATCTAATATCCACTCAGTTACTAAATCCATAGTATTTTATCTTTTTCAGTGTCTTCTATGGCTCCCTTTCAGTCTAAATTTTTGTGGCCATCCTCTTAGTTCAGAAATATAGCCCCGCAGGCCATGAACATTACAGTGTCTCCCAACTGGTCTCCTTGCCTCTAGTCTCACAACTCTCTTAAATTTATTCTCTAGATCCAGGCTAATCCTCCCAAAATGCTCTTTTGATCTTACTACTTCTTTTCTTTAAAACTTCGAAAGATTCCCCATTGCCTAAAGCAGTGTTTCTTTCAATGTGATCCTCAGATTGTCTGAATAAGAATCACCTGCCCTCAGACCTAAGCAACTAAAACCTCTGGGCACAGGGCATAGAAACTTGAATTGTTAACAAGCATCATTGCATCCCCCAGGAGATCTAGAACATGCTGTGCTGGAGGCCTGTCAGCCTAACACAGCCATTCTCAACCTGGGCTGCACAGGGGAATCGCCAGGGCAGCTTTCAGCATTTGCTGATACCTCAGTTCCTTCCAGAGAATTTCTGGTTTAATTGGGCAAGGAGGCAGTTCGAACAATTGATATTTTTAAAAACATCTGCAGCATCTGTAGAAGAAAAGAGTACACATTTTTTTAAAAAAATGCAAAGTAACTATTGCTTAAAGACACTACGAATTTTTCTCTGACAAGAGCCTTAGGGTACGGAAATTCGATTTGGGTACGTTGCATCATGAAGCCTTTCTACTGTACTCCAGTCATACTTTGTGGCTTCCATCCTCATCCTCACTTTATGATGTGAAATTAGTGTGGGAGCCACAGTCTTCAGGTTCTAGATAGATGAGGAAGGAAAAGATGAACAGCAAGAGAACTTACTTCTTGGCTGAGTCTCCTGAAATGTAGTCTCCTGAAATGTAGTCTGTTAAGGTTTGCCATGCTCCTCACACTAAAAACCAGAAGGAACAGTCCCAAAGACATAAAAAGAAAAGATTTTGCTGCTTGCAAGCTGATTCATGAAAGACACAGAAGCTCAGAAACAACTTGGGAGGGCAGAAAGTTAGGCCAGGTGCCTTTTAAAAGGCACCTGGTATGGTTTTCACAAGACAGGATGTGAAATGGGCCTTGGCCTAACAAGGAGTAACCATCATATACCATGTTCCAGGGCTACAGGTACAACTTCTCAGAGAAAAACAGAGAAGATCTTTGTAACCATGCTGTGGGTAAGGGAGAGAAAAAAAAACAAGCAAAAAGCACTTCAGGCAATAATAAATGCAATAACAAAAGTGGACGATATTATTAAGGAATTATGGATGCAGTGTAGGTAGCTATCTTCAGATAAGGGATCAAAAAGGCCTTTCTGAGAAGATCACATTTTCCTTTCATATCTGACTTGGAGAGGGGGCAGTCATGTGATAATTTGAGAGAAAAGCATTTCAGGCAGAAGGAACAAGTATATTGGTCCTAAGAACTGACCTTGGCATGTCTGAAGAAGATAAAGAGTAAATTATCAATTCAGAATTGTCTTAAGCTGTAACATAGGTCAGACTTAAATATATAAAGGTTTATTTTTTCATGTTATTAAAAACCCAAAGGTTTGCAAGCATTGGTTCATGATTCAAGCATATTAGGACCCAAGATTTCTGTAATATTTCAGGGCTTTTTCTCAAGTCCCAAGATTGCTGCTGCACCTCCAAAACTTGTGTCTGTTCTCTAGGATCGTAGAAAAGGGTAGAGCAAAGACATAAGCCAATTAAATGTGCTCTTTTCCTAAGGACTTTCTCAGAAGCCTCAGACAGTAACTTCTACAAAGATTTCATTGACCAGGACCATGTCATAAGGCTTCTCTTGTTGCAAGTTTCATGGTCTGACTTGCATACGTCTCCCTTCATACCAGCTGTCTAGTGAAAACAAAACTTTCCTAGTCTGTAAGACAAAGTGATGCTTCCGGAGGCCTAAGCCAGGATTGTTAGCGAAGCTAGAGAGGCAGGAGAAGTAGGAAACGTGGATATGAGAAGTTAGGGAAAAGGTACTAGAGTAGGGAAAAAAAGTAAAAGGAGATCCCTGGGCATCTCTAGGCACGTCCTGCCTATTCCTTTATCAGACTGTGTGCCCTGAGTTTGTTCATTTATTCATTAAACACGTCTTATTGGCCAGACATTGTGCTACCATGAAGATGCATGAAACTGAGCCCCTGTCCTCAAGGAACTGATCACCTCTTATCTGTAATGGAGACAGCCTTGGAAACAAACAAAGTTATCAGTGCTGCAACAGACACCCAGAGGCTACAGTGGAGGCAGCAACGTACTCTGCCTCAGTTAGTGTAGCCAGGGAAAAAGATTTCAGAACGAGAATGATGTCACTTGGGCTGAGCTGTGAAGAGCAAATAGCCATGGCCTCTCTCCTTTATGTGTACGTCTTGGGCTTCCTGCTTTAAATAAACCCCCAGAAGACAGTATTTGTTAGTCTCAAGCCAAGAGAAAACAGAAACAGGGATTTATTTTTATTTTTTCAATCATGTTGCCCATGCTGACCTCAGACTCCTGGGCTCAAGCAGTTCTCCTGTTTCCACTTCCCAAGTAGCTGAGACTAGAGACTCACACCAGCTCCACCCAGAAATAGGAGTTTAAATGGGCTAAGAACCTACTATGTGCCATGCCCCTTTGTTTGCATTGGTTCATACTTAATGTGTTCTTTTGAAATTATATTTACTTACAGTTCAGTGAGATAATATTTTTAAAGCCTAGCCTATTGATTGGAAAGTACGTCAACTTGCACATGACAGAGACCACTCACTGTGTTCATTGAGTGACTTTATCATAGAGCCAGCTGTGCACTTGGGTGGGAACTGAGATTATATCACTGGGTCAGAAATGTCAGAATTCTTTTGACTTTTCCCCACGGGTCAAAGATGGCAACTCTGTCCAGAGCAGAAGAAGTTCTAAGGCTGCCTCTGTACTCTAGGTGAGGCACATCCAGAAATTCTGAGCACACAAATATATATTTTTAAAATTTTCTGTTTTTTAGTAAGTGGGAGTTCTGAAAAGTGAAGGTTTTTTGGCAGGGTTAGGGTTTGAACACTGTCCTCTGGTGCCAGAGTCTTCATTCTTGTCACTACTCATGCTATTTCTCCAGACAGATCCTTCCATTCTTCCACAGCCACAGGGTCACTTTCCTTCCCTTCTACTACAACAAACTATTATTTCTGCTGAGAATCTCTCTTTTCCCTAGGACACACTTGAGAACAGGGGTCTCTCCAGGCAGTATATAGCCAATTTGAGCGCTTTTAATTTTTTTTCAGCTACTAAGAAAAGGGGCAGAGGAGAAAAATAACAGAAGTTATTATTGAAGTTGCTGGAGAAAAGAAAAAGAGACCTCATCCCTTCTCTGTGGACCCTAAATTTTTCACTTTCCTCCTCCATAACCATGTTTACTCAAATTGTTCCATTCTCAAGCACCTTCCTTCTGGGTTAATTGATGGTACGCCTCCTGGAAATGACCCTGTAAGATCAGATTTTGGCCCAGGTCCTGGTGGGCTGAATTCTAAGTGTCTCAAAAAGCTAACCTGTTTCCTTGCAGTAGCAGACATTTTAGCAGGATCAGAACAAACATTCCATCACCTCAGTAACACTGGCCTCCCAGCTGCTCTGCAGGCTCCACCTTCCCGCAGGGTGACAGGAGCCTTCACAAGAAAGTAGCACTTCTATCCTTGCTGTCCACACACTGAGGTGAGAAAGTGTGTGAAATTAATAGGCCTTCCATCTGTCTCTGTCTCTGTCTCTGTCTCTGTCTCTCTCTCTCTCAGTCTCTTTCTCTCTCTGTCTCTCTCTCTCATATTTTTTATCAGTTAACAGATAAATTTCTTTTCTCATTTTCCATATCGCATCCTTATTTTCTCATCACCTTGTGCATCCCTATCTGTCTCATAATCGAACAACAAGTCCTACCCACTTATCTTTACCAGAATATTTCTCACATAGGAAAATTTTAAGCAGAAATAGACAGAGATTTAAGCAGAAATAGACAATAGATTTTTTTTCCCAACATGGTCCCAAAATAACATGTAGTAACTGGTTAATATTGTTCAAATTATACACTTCAAGAGTTTTGCATTTTTGTCACTTTTCTGGTTTTTTTTTCTTTCAAGTATTCTCCCATCTATCCTGCTCTAGAAAAAAATGGAGGAGAGGGGGTAAAATTTTCCATAGAGTATAAGAAATCAGTAACTGAAAAGTAAATCAAAGATCAATCACTTTAAGACTTATGCTCCTATTCTTACTAATACTTTATTAACTTTTATAAAAATCTATTTGTTTTAATCATCTTCTAAGTCCTGCTCATAAATAGTGGCCAATGTAGAAAGACCTTACCTATAAGGACAAGCCCTTCATACCTAAATGAACTAGATGAGGCAAATATAATATAAATTGTGAGGATCTTCCTAGAAAGGTGATTTGGAAATGTATAGCTTGGCAGATGACAACTATCCACTCCACTGAGAGAAATGCTCACCCACTGGAGGATGAGTAAAACATTTGTGTTGAGTCAGTTCCGTTGACCATGGCAGATGGCCCAAAGCTGCAGAATTCATAATTTCATAGTGTAACTATAGGAGGGTCACTTGTGGATATCTGAGGAGCCTTGTTTATATGCATACCAGTGGGAAGAGTTCAGGTCACCCCTGCCAGACAGCGTAAGGGCAGGGACTCAGGACACAGCTCAATCCCCCCCCCAGAGGAATTCTGTGAGCAAACAACAGGACTTGATACAGCGAGCCTTGTCTTTCAAACTGACTGACTCCCTGAATGCCCCAGTCAGTCCCATTTGTCTCACTTTCTGAAAGTGAGGCTTGAATGTCTACATTGGTTTGAGTATTGTACCATCACTGAGTAGGATGATTTCAGGCCACAGCATCCACCATCATGCAAAATCACTCAGCGAATGTTCCTTCCGTAAGACAAGCCATATCCAGTGTTTCTGTATTCACAGATTCAATCTTTTGTTTTCTGAGGATGAAATATGTTTTAAGCCACCAAATCTGTTCAGAGTCAGTGTAGCTTTAAGTTATTCTCTAAAGATTCATAGTATGTTATTGTGTAGGTGCCACTGTACATCTCATATGACAACGTGAAGTGAGTTCAGGTATCTATTTAGCTGTGATTTTTCCAAAAGCAATACCATCACAAGTCACTCAGGGGAAAGTCTTGCTTCATGCTTCAGCACTAGAAAGGCATTCTCCAGCTTCTGAGGAGGAAATTCTGTGGGATGTGAGGGGGAACAAGATAGAGAAGAAGAATGATTCAGCTAGAAAAGAAGAAAATGGGGAAGGAGGGCGGAATTATTTCTTTGGGAACTGAGCCTGCTGACTAAGGAGTTGGTACTGCCAAGAGACAAAGAAATAAAGCTGAAGGAAAATCAAAGGGACTCTCCAGTCTCTGGGCGAGGAATTGGAGGCAATGTGCAAGTTTAGATATCTGAGTTTGGGTCTAACAGTGCCCAGCAGGTGAGTGACACATCACAAGGCAGTGTGTCCCAAGCAGGTTGCGGCCACAAGGTTCCACTGATTACTGATTCCCATGTGGAAATATGGATCAAATGTGCCATTTTTGTGGCTTGTTTTTCCTAAGAGATTCTATGAATTCATGTTTGTGTGTGAAATATGACAAGTTTTTTATGATGATCAACAGAAATGTCTTCTAAGTGACTGTCAGTCATCAGGGGTGCCTACCTTTGTTAATTATCACCTGCTTATTTGCAAGTTACTAGATGTGAACAATTGCAGAAGGGCCCAAATGTGTTGCTACTCTGAGTTTTTATAAGTCACTGTGACCTTTATCACCTTCATGATTTCTTTGTTGCTTTCACAAGGACATATTGTATGTTATTGAAACTTGTCAATACCTGTCACCTCATTTTTTACAAAAACTTACCAAATATAGGGGGGAAACAGAAATATATTGTCTCTGAGTTATTATTTAGTGAAGGCCAAACCTGTTTAATTAACCTCAGGAAATTTTAAACATCTCTGGAATTAAACTAAGGAAAGAAATGGGAATGTTTGCACATTTTTTCTGAAGTGAAATTGCTTAAAAGACCCTCTCTTTTGCCAAGAAAGCAATACTTAAATTATTGTATAGCTAACATATTAATTTCTGCATCAAACAGGAACCATTAATCTTATTATGAGCAAGATAAAGACAAATACCTTGTCAGGTTTATCATAGTCTGAGGTCCACATGTCTGCCAAATATTGGGCTTGCATATTTTACTTTAAATGAGGTCCTAAAAGAAAAAAAATTCTTAACCTGATTTCTTATTGTTTATGTGATTTAGTTGCTGGTAGGATTTAACTAAAAAAGAGCACTATATAACAAATACTGAAAAATTTAAATCTATACAAAAAAGTTACGGCTATTTCTATATAGCTGTTTCACAATTCCCACCAATGCGTTCATTCTGTGATCACAGTTTTCTGTTTATAGGTGTTAAACTTTATCAAACACTTTCCTTCCAATATTTAATTTGTCACTTTTCCTGAGACTCAAGATGGAATATAGCCCTGGGAATCATTCATTTTTCTCTTATCGTTCTCCTTACTTTCCCCACCCTCCTGCAATAAAATAGGTGAAATTAGAATAAGGCAAAAAAATAGTATTAGGGATAGAAAGACATGGCTGTGATCCATAGATGGAAGAGATGTAGTGAAGAAATGAGTGCATTTGGAGGGAAGCGAATTAACTGACTATTGCATATGTTCATTAAAACTCCAAGACTGCAAATTCTATGATAATTTAACTTAGTCTTGCTAGTTCCTTCTGGTTATAGATTCAGCATCTGTGTTTGTGTTTCAACATCAACATTTCAAACACCAATGTTATATTGCTAATGCAATTGTAACTTCTGTGTTTTTTGAGGTCAGTATGGTCCCCAATTCCTAAACTTTCAGGGTTATTTAAAAATGTATATTAAATTTATTATATTAGCCCCCAACAAAACAGTGCACATGTACTTTCTAACCAGTCTGCAACTACAACTACCATGCACAACTTCTAGTCCTGCTTAGCCTGTCCTGATCAGTTTTGCTTCTTTGTGCCTACTGATCACAGGCTCCTTAGCACCACTTCTATGACACCATCAGGACAGATCCAGGAGAGGGCACTACCTTGAGGTCCTTTGAATGCCACTGGTATCAAGTTCACAGAGCAGTGCTGGTGTTATCCTGAAATGAGGAAATGACCTTTTTTCCATGTCTAAACCACACTGCTGGGGCCTCAAAAACCTCTGCCTCCCCTCTCACCACAAAGGCTAAGTCTGTTCTCCAGTCCAGGTGATAAACAGGCACCCTTCAATCCCAACGGTCCTTTTTTTTCTTTTGGTCTCTTTCCCACACAAATCTACTTCCTTCCTCCTCAAGGGATGAATGAAGGATCCTCCAGCCCATTCACAGGTGCAAATTATGGTGATGAAGATAAAGATGGGAGTAACAAAAGAACCAGAGACAAGGGAGGGTCTCTTTGATCCAACGGTATCTCAACACTAGCTCAAATGTTTGAGTTGAGTACACAATTAAAAGAATCCTCCTGGGGTTTACACTTCTTCCCAGGAAACTCATAAACTCCACCATCGTACTACCATTGTAGGGCTATTCGGGTCTACAACTTTAGGGCTAAAAGTGCTGAGTAACATCCCTTGATTTTGCAGAGCTTAGCCCCTGAGAGGTGCACCCACCCTTTGTTAAATAAACAGAACACACTATTACCATGGATATTCTACTGCTTTGCTGTAACAAAGTGCTTTAATCTTTTCTGCACCTCTGTGAGCTGGGAATCATTATCCTTATTTTACATATAAAGAAACTATAGCTCTGAGAGGTGAGGTTACTCACCTGCAGTCACAAAGGCCGGGAGCTTGGAATGAGAGTGGCAATGGGTAGTCAGTCTCCCAAGTGGTGGCCTCATCCACTTATTCCACAGGGATTCTGTCCAGTCAACTTATTATTTGTCTTTAAAGAATTTCTGAGTGGAGGCCAAACAGATTCTTCTATCTCTTGTGAATGGATTTTCATATCTTCCACTTTTATTCATTCATTTTCAGTTATTCTGATATATGGACCAGATCTGAGGAATTTGATCACAGAGGAATAGCTGGAGCCCTCAGGGGCAAATCCATCACAAGGGAGAAGGAGTATAGCACTTTGCTGTAGTTTCTAAGTGTGGTCATGCACCTAAACTTTTTTCAACTGGGGCCTTGTGAGGGATCCTAGTATGGCCTGAATGCAAAATCACTAAATCCTAGAGTTTCACAGTCCAGTTAATCTTGCCTACAGACACTCCTTCAGGTAAGTGGAATACTCAGTGAGCAGCCTTATTCTAACTTGTAGCCTCCGGTATAGAAAAGTGATGGTGAGTTCTACTCTCCCTAGTCGCAGGGTACAGTCCATTTCTAATTCCACTGCTGCCAGGAAAGTGCAGTGGCAGTTATGTCCAGGTCCTATCTGAGTGACACCTTTGTGGCATAAGCTATAGGTGCTCAGGCCAGTTTATTGTAATAGGGAGCAACTAATGGGGTCATTTGGATGCTGCTAGTATTTTACAGAAATTCAACCCTAGGATGCCTGGAAAATCCTGGAAAAACTGCAATTGGGAATGGAGGGAGAAGCAGGAAATTGGGTGGGAGACACAGAGAATGAGATCTAAGGGCAAAAACAAAAAGATTTTATGGCTACAAGTACACTGGGAAAGCCTGAGACTCTCCAGTTTCCCTTAAATTACAGTTCCCTCATTTGCTCTTGAGCTCTTCCCCTCAACCTTCTCACAACAAACATTCAGAGCTCTCTAAAAGCTGAGCAGTAACAAAGATATGTACTCCTGGTCTAACATTCAAGACCAAATACCCCTGAAAATAGGCTAATCATCAGAGTCGTATACTCAGGTGCTGTTATCTCAAGACAGAGTAATTGTAAGATGTTTTGGGAGGCTCTGTTATCCAGTGCCCTCTTTAATTTGCAGAAGCTAATGCTCAGAGGGTCCCAGGGTACCTCTCTGAGAGGTCTTGATTTAGGAGCCACCTGGCACAGAACTGCAACTGTTAACTGTGCTGCACATTACAGCCTCCAGGGGAATTTCTAGAAATAATGATACCTGGGCTCCACCCAGACCAATTAAATCAGAAGTCTGGGGGTGAAGAGAGGACAATGGTACTTTAAAAAAGACAAAAAAAATCTCTGCAGGTGATTTGAAAACCTGCAGTAGGCATTGAGAACCACTGCAATAGACAAAAGGAGACCAGGTCTGGTCAGCAGAAGACCCCAGTAGAGTTTCCGCTAAGCTCTTTAGCTAATTCCCTGATAACTCCCAGCTATAGTTTTGATATTACTTCAAAGGCTTTTTTTAGCTACAAAAAAATTGTATGTACAATGAAAAATGAGAAATGAGCTAAATGTTCAATAGAGGATTAATTAAATAAGTAATGATATACACAAATACTCTAATTCGATATAAACATTTCAAATGACATTAAGTGAAATGGCAGATTATAAAAGTTTTACTCTATGACCCCATTTTTGAAAACAAGAAAAAAGTAAATAATACATGAATATATATATATGTACACCAAAATGCTTACAGCTTTTCTTTTCTAGATAAGTGACTTGACTTTTTTCTTTTGTATATTTGTTTCTAAATATTTTATATTAAATATTATGAGGAAAATGTACTCATTCATATCAAGCCATTGGTATCTTTGTTGAATAGAGTTGTAGAAAAATCTAAAAAGATTTGTTTGTATATGTAGAATTGTAGTTTTGTTTTGTTTTTTGTTTATTCTTTTTGGTGCTGGGGAATCACGCATATAAGGAAAGCACTCTGTTATTGATTGAGCTACAAGCCTTCTTCCCAACCCCTAAGTTAGGGTTCTAGGTATTAAGCAACTATATGCAAAACCTGTGGCTTTGCTTGTCTTCCAAGTTATCTAAAAAAACAATGTACTCACCTTTGATTCATTCCTCTTCCTGATTTGGACACTAAAGATCAAGGGAGAGGGTGAAGGATGGAGAGGGCATTTCTCCTGAAGGATTTGTTCTGAGTCCTGGTGGAGATGCCCTCATTTCATTGGAGAGAATAATGAGAGAGGAAGCAGGAATGAGAAAGTCAGGAGGCCAAAAAGCCAGAAGGGAAGGCTCTTGATCTGCTTCTCTTCCCTAGAGGATCTGTCATATTTTTTGCCAGTGTTGGTAGTTATAAAGATAAAATGAGAGACATAAATGAAAAAGCTTAAGACACATTCAGGCACACAGTTGTTTAATAAATTTCCATTCACTCATATATGCCTCTGTGACATAAATGACAGAACTGCTATTTAATAAATGAGTGACCACAGAGATCATCCCTCCAAGCCTCAGTTTCTACCCTTCAAAAATTGGGGGTAATAATAACAGCAACTTTGCTGGGTTACCATGAGAATTAGATGATGTGATGTAGGTAAAGTACTAAGCAAAACATTAAACATGTAATATGTGCTTGATAGGTGCCAACTATTATTATTAGTCTAGTATTCCTTAACCAAAACTACTGGAGGCATCAATAATACTTTCATTATAATCCAAAAAAGAGACATACACATAAAACAATAAAAAAATTCAGGGGATTATATTTTGATTAGAAATATGTAATTTTTTGCCACTTCAGTATTAATTAAAAGGGTTTCAAGTGTTCAAGAATAATTCCTCTGAGGTTTGGTACCAAGAATAGGCTGTCTCATGTCAGAAAGAATACCTTAGAAAAATGATAACCACCAACAAAGGCTACTACACTGGAAAGTGACTCGGTATGAGGCAAGTATTTCTCTATTACACAAGTGTCCTTTTAAAATGCTTTCAAAACAACATAATCTGTGTGCACAATATAATGAATATATCTTGACTTTGCTGTCAGGCTCAAGGTTGAAGAAAAGAAAGACTGGGTAGAGGAATGGGGGGAAAGATAATGACGGTTTCAATTCACAGGCCTTGCTGAAATAAATAGGTTATCAGGTCAACATAGACCAAATTGTGCCAACACCCATGATATCTGCTGGAGTCACACAAAAGCTTCAAAAAATGTCACTGCCTGGGTCCTCCCCACATGCCTTACTTGAGCTGGGAAATGGCGTGGGTGCCAGAATTGTTTAAATAGCCCTGGAGAATTCTGATGTACGCACAAGGTTAAGAGCCACAGGCATAGGCAACAGACTTATCAGAGCCAGTGTAACTCCCAACGAGGAAGAAGCCAACATGTTTGGATGGTAGCTTTGAAGGATTACCAGCAAATAGACCTGAGTTTTGAACATAGCTTTTGAACTAAGAAGGAAGGAAGGAAGTCACCTATTCCTCTTTTCAGCATAGTTTAGGCTTTATTGCTTATTTTGGAGGTCATGAAATAAGGTCCTCTTTAATGTGAGAGTTTGAAACCAGAAGCCTTTCATCTCCCAGCTTCTATCTGACAAGAAAACTGAGAAATATATAATGGATGTGGATGGTACACAAAATGAGATTATATAGATGAGATTTTATTGGCCTAGAATTATAAAAATAGCTTCATGGTTTAAAAGTGCTTTCATGATAAAAAGAAAAAATAACCTCACTTTGTCCTTGTTACATACCGTGTGATAGTTTTATTCTTACTCTATAGGTGAGAACAAGGAGCTCATAGAGAGTATCTTGCCCGAGGTCATGTTGTCAGTTAATGGTAAGGTCAGTGCTTGAATGCATATCCTCCTGTTTCAAAGTCCACCTGTCTTTCCACTGTGCCATGACTGGAAGAACACAAATAATGACTGAATGTAGTTCAAATCTGTTGGACAATTTATAACTTTTTGCTTTTTCTCTTCATTTTATTTATAACATCCAGAAATAGGTTTAGTTCTGTTATTCATTAGTGACCAAGGAGAGGTGCCAGTTATGGGATTTTGCAAACGAGAGCACCTGAAGCAAATAGGAGGATTTATTGGAAGGTTGGGGGGAAAGAGCATACAATTAAATGGGGAGACAAGAGAAAAGGGCCTAGAAAATGGATGTGATACCACAGCAGAAATGGAACGGCCAGGACACTGCCATAGCCAATGTTAGAGGACTGTGAGGCTACACCTTCATCAGTTTTCTAATCTGGTTCGGGTACATGAAGAAGCTGCCCTGTGCAACAGGGTCACAACCACTGTAGGTCAGAGTCCAGAAACAAACTCTGCACTCACTCATTCCTTGTTCAGCCTACATTTATGGTGTACTCTTTTGAATTATGGCACTGAGTTTTTCAGAGCCTATTTCTGTACATATGAAGATTAAAAACTCATAGATCCTGAAAAACAGAATATCTCGATTCTACACGTATGTGTGGCGTTTATCCTCATATGACTTGAACATGTTGCTATGCAAGAATTATAGATAATTTAATGCTTCAAACTCCACTGAATACTTAGGTAATTTAGAGAACCGCTTTCTTAATGACATTGGTAAGACAGAAATACAAATGTGTTTAGACTGTGTCAACATGTCTCATGATCTTGAAGTCTCCTCTTGCTGTACCCTCTTGTTTCCACCCTGCTAGTATTTTTTCCTCTTTCTCTGCTGCATGCATGTATAGCTAACAGTAAAAGTTTCTCCTTGCTTATCACAAGTGCTATTTTTAACGAGAATCTTAGGTTTTGAAAGATTTTGTCATAAATCTTTCTGGCGTGCTTACTGTCTTTTGGAAAAATGTAAAGGAAAAAGCTCACCAAAGGGAGATTTAAACTTAAAGTTGGGCTAATCTAGATGATGAAAACTGAACTAGAGCCATATATGGGAAGAGCTGCACAATGACTTAATGTTATCATGGTCTAAATCATTTTCTAAACAGTGCAAGCACCACTACAATTTGTTATGATATCCTGGAGCCACACCTGGGTTCTGTCAGCTCAGTGTCTGTTTTCATAAACCCAAACAGACAAAAGCTCCCTGGAACAATGAGGCTAAATCGGCAAACCATAGAGAGCAGAATGAGCTTTATAAAGAGCATTTATTCGTAGCAGAAATTGTGTACATACCTATTCAAGTGTCAAAATAATAACCTTTTGTTTCTGAAAGTTGAATGTTGTTGGAAAGAACATCTATGTTTGCATTTTTAGGTATCTAGAAGGCTGTCTCCGTTTAAACACAAGTAAAAAGAAGGCTGATGTAGTCTGCTGCTTCACAGAGAAATTACAAGCTTCGCTTGTTCAAGTATCCCTATAAGTAATAAATAGTTTCTCCAAATTCTTCAGTTCCTGGCATCTACTCTTTTTTGAGGGGTGTGCTAGGCCTTGAACTCGGGGTCTCCTGTGTTAAAAGTGCACCCTCAACCACTGAGCTATACCCCCAGGCCCCTAGAGATAATCTTAAATTTACAACCTAAGGAAAACGGCTTGAGCCTCCCCCATTTTCGCAGAATCTAGTGCACCCCCACAAACACTCCTGCCTGGATTCTGCTCAACTGTGTTTGGATAGCAAGGGCCTTGTCCCACATTCGATGTTGTCAGTCATGTGTCAGCCTGAAGCCCTGGTGTTGCCAGACGGCCTCTTCCAGTACAGTTCTTAGCTCTTGTGTCATTGGCCCATTGTGCTTACAGATCCATCTGTTTATACACACTGGCTGAAATCTTGACTGTCACTCTTGGGTCTGCACAGATGCAGGCTGCTGTTACCAGTGACTCTCCCTCCTGCCCAGCATCTCTATCCCTGAGAATTCTTCTATCTACCGATGTGGCTCAGGAAATAACCAAATCCACTTCTCAGTTGATTCACATAGACATTCCTTTCATTTCTTTCTTCTCGAGTGAATCATTATTTCCCACCTGCATTCAGTTCTCTTCTCAATTCTCCTGAAACATCACCAATCTGTTTTGTTGCTTTTTCAACTTTGGAGAAATTGATGTGGTTATGTTGAAACTCAGCCAGGATGAATTAGGGCTTTTTAACTTCAGCTGTATTAGTTGAGTAAGAAGGTGAAAAAACCTATATTAAATGGTTTTCTGTCAAATGGCTCTATTTTTCTGATTCCATGGGACATGGAAAGCATATTTCACAAGGCCCAAAAATAACCCCCAGAACACATACTGGGAGTACCCCAGGAAATAAAACAGATGGGACTCACCCTAGTGCAACTCATCTTCTGGAAGAGACATAAATAAGAAAACAAAAACACAAACATGTTTTTTTTTTAATGTTGGCTTAAATATTATAATCACCTGGAAAACTTTTAAAACCGCTGATACTCAGGGTGCAGCCTATATCAATTACATCAGCATCTCTGAGGGCAGGGCTCAAACTTTCCAGGTGATTACAGTGGACACTACTATTGAAGAATCAACATTCTAGAGAGTCCGAGGACACGAATGAACTTGTTCATGAGCAAGTACGCTGCATGGCTGTGGGGACAGAGGAAGAGCAACTGTTAGCTAGGCAGGAAGTCCTTTTTGAGGGGTAACATTTGCAAGGAGGCCTGAACGACAGAAGGAGTTAACCATGTGAAAATCTGGGGCAGAGCATGCCAGGCAGAAGGAGAGAGGACAAAGACCCTGGGGCAGGAGCAAACTTGAACAGTTCAGAACCTGACAGACTGGTGTGCAATGAGAGATGGAAGAGCAAGACAAGACAAGGTCAGGAAAGAATTAGGAGCCAGCCTGGCAGGGCCGTGTCAGGTCACAGGCAAGAGTGGACTTGTTTTGAACTGCAATGAAAAGCCATTAGAGAATGAGATTTATGTTTTTAAAATGTATAAGAAAAGACTAGATAGGGCAAGACAGAATTTAGTTGCTTCAGTTAGAGTGGCTTACTTTAGAGGTATTGTTGTAAAGGTGAGGCCAGCAGGACTTCCAGATGGATAAAAGTTTGAAAGGGGAATGAGGGGGAGGAAGGAAACAAAAGAATCAA
Source organism: Dolichotis patagonum (assembly GCA_004027295.1). Lineage (NCBI taxonomy): Eukaryota > Metazoa > Chordata > Mammalia > Rodentia > Caviidae > Dolichotis > Dolichotis patagonum. The sequence continues at coordinate 63,428 of PVJX010004049.1, forward strand.
AAATAAGTCCTTTGATTTGGTTTGAGCAGCTGACTTGGTGAGGGTGTCAGGCCATGAAGTAGACATCTAGGTGAGGTACACTTTGGGGAATGAGAGAGCAAAAATCAAAAGCTCTGTTTGAATATAATAAATTAGAAATTCCATTAGGTATCCATTAATATCCATTAGAAGCTAGTGTCCATTAGGAAAACTCAGGTGCTCAGAGGAAAGGTCAGAGCTATAAATTTAGATTTGGAAGATATTGAAATGGAGATAGCATTTAAAATTTTGGGACAGGATGAGATCTTTTACAGAGATAATGTCTATAGAAAAAGGGAAGAATGATAGGGACTGAGTATAGAAATCTTCTTAAAAGTTAGGGAGGAGAAAAAGGTACAGTAAAAGAAACTGAGGCAAGGCCAGGAATTTGGGGGGTTCAGGGCCTAAGGAGTCAAAAGAAAAATATTTCAAGATGAAGTGGGGGAGAAAAACATGAGAAAAAAAGGAAAAACAAAGAAAACAAAGCTTTTGTAAGTGAGAATAAGAAGGGTTAAAGGGAGGAGGAGATGGGGAAAAAAAGAATCAAGTTATTTCATGTACAGTTACAAATTCCCTATGATGAACGTCGTCGTTATGTGTACCTAAAATGTACCAATAAACTTAACTTTTAAAAATGATGGAAAATATGATAGTTGTGCCAAATGCTGCCGGAATGTCAAATAAGATGAAGAAAGAAGGACCAGTGAGTTTTGCGAGAGAGAGTCTTGATAACCTTGACTTGGCTCAGCAAGTGGAACGTGGGGAACTGAAGTCCAGATTGGAGCACTGAAAAGAGAGTAAAATCTGAGGAAGTGGAGAAGGTGGCTGTTGACACACCTGCCAAGAGGTTTTGCTCTTCCATGAAGCATGTGTTTATTCTCTGTGCTTACTAAGCACTGTCGGTAGATCTTTTAGAATGTGCACCTTTTTCTTGTTAGAGAGCACATGGATACTTTAGATGTCTGATCTCAGCTTGAATGCACCATTTTCAGTGCATCCACAAGTTGGCTTAATGGCCACCAGAAACTTGAATGAATGCTTGGGGGAGGATTGGCTCTGCCCTTAACCTATACATATTATAACAGCTAGAAAGATGCTTCCTATAAACTATATGTCTCCAACTAACTGTCATAATCAAAGAAAAAATATATAGTCTCTTTAACATGGCTATAAATAAATGTTGATTGTTTAAAAGGCAAGAAAGGTTATGCAACACAGAATATGTGTATCGTAAATAGTATGAAGTAAGGCTTTTTCACATCTCTATTCATTTTTACTTAGCACATGGATAAATTCATATAGTGTTAGCTACACTAAATCTTCCCTCTTCTCCATAGCAGACAGGAAGACATATTCTTTTTAAGGATTAAATGGTCCTGCCAGCACCATTTAGGGAAAGACCCCTGTGGTTCACACCAAATGCTACTGCACGAAGTAGTTGTGTGTATTTTGCCAGTTAGTATTAGAGAACGTTTTGAAAAAAGATAAAAGTTTACTTTTTTGGAACAGAGTCCTGGGGGAAAAATTGACCAGTAAAAGTTTCAAAAGTTATTTAGGGCAAGGATCTCAGCCCTCCTCCAACATGCACCCTCATCCCCATCCCAGGATGCATAGCAAGAGGCGCATCTGCCTCATCATTGGAATTACCTGAGCTCCACCTCCTGTGGGGTCAACGATGGCATTAGATTCTCATAGAAGCACCATTGCTACTGTGAACTGAACATGCAAGGGATCTATGTTGTTTGCTCCTTATAAGAATCTAACATACAAGAATAAAAATAAAGTGTACAATGTGATAGTAACAGAAATAAAGAGAACAATAAAACTAATGTTCATGCATCATCCCAGCACCCAAAACTGTCTCCATAGGACTGGACCCTGGTGCCAAAAAGTTGGGGACCACTGATATAGAGTATCCTTGTACATAAACCCTTTAGAGGTGTAGTTGTGACTGAAATAAATTGCACTGGATGTGTCACTGTGTCTGTTTTACCAAGAAGGATGATTTGTAACCCTTAAAGTCAAAGTACTCAATGCCCTGAATGCAGAACTTTCGGAAATGGAAATACGTTTGGGTAAGATATACCCTATTAGACATCAAGGAACTCTCAAAAAGTGCCTCATAAATGGGGGCAGGGTTGAGTTTGAACACAGGAGGCTATGATGATAGAAGTAAAAGGAAGATAGTTCTGAATTCTATGAGGAAACTTCAGTGGAGAACAAGAGGTGGTTATCATAAGAAAGTGTGGAGTGCACAGGAGATTCTGATAGGGCCCATATGAGAAATCTAGTGGGCATTAGAGGTCCCAGATAGGGGGATATGGGGAAAAATAAATTCTGTTAACCAGGGTAACTATAGACCTTCTGAACTTACTGTCACATGAATTCATTATGGAAATCTAAACAGTTTTAGTAATAGTTGTTTTATTGTAAAATGAAACTCTTGATCTGTTTGCATATATTTTACAGTTCAGCTAGATGTGCATATACACTTGACTTCTCAACATAAAATATATCTAACTCATGCCTGTCATACTTAATCAATCAGTGAAACAGAGCAGTTACCTTCCAGGTGTGATAGATGTTCTTTTGACTGACCTTTATCATTGGATTAAGGAAAACTCTCCATTCCCTTGGTAGAATTGCTCATGACTAGACTAGCAAATTACTTCTATTATGAACCGTGGGCTTCTGCCTCACCAGTTATCAATAGTCAGTTATGTTGGATTCCAAAAGTGTTTATGATACATAATTTTGATTAAATAATTTGGTGAGGGCAAAGAGGAAGCCCTTAGTATAAAAGCTAAGTCAATGAGCTAGTAAAAAAAAAGTTTCTGTCAAATGTTGTGTGAACAAAATAACTAGAAAAGATTAAGAAGAGTCATCATAAAATTCTAAAAGCCTCTTGCACTTGGTGTGAATCACTCTGTCTTTAACTTCTTGCTGTACTTTATATAAATTGAAACTTGGAATTGGAGATGATGTATTATGAATGTGGGTTTTGCTAGATGGCAAACTCAAATCAATAGATACGTACTAAGAGAAAGCATCAGCCTATTACAAGAACACTGGCAGACAAATGTATAGTTGTGTCCCAACTTAAAATGGCAGTGTAAGATACAAAGCTATAGTTTACTTAACTACCAAGTTACCAGGCTTAATGACCATAGGTACAAAAGTTTCTGTTGTACCTACTAGAGATGTTCATTTTGAAGCCATTATGCTCTACTTCTTGATAAAAGGTTAGTTTAAATCATTTATATTCAAGAGAAATAGCTAGGAATATGAGTTTCTCTAACTTCTATCCCTGGATCAAGACAAAGCTCTGAAAGCCACGTCACCAACCATTTTGCTGTACATCACAGCAGACATTCATTCACAGAAATATGAGCTTATTGTTACTCTCCATACTTTTATTGATGGTCTATGAAGGAAGCTGTAAGGTGAAGAATATTTCTGCCTCCTCTGATAAGCTGCTATCTAAGCTTCCCACTGTGCTATTCAAAGCCAGGTACATGAAAGACCACATTATAAACTTCTCTCGATGTTAAACACCTATAGTTAGTCACAAGGAAACACTGGAAGTGTAAAAAAGAAAGAAAAGAGAAAGAAGAGAAATCATAATTTCTCAAAATTTAAGTATAAAGCTTTTCCCTCCTATGCTTGATTTGTTTTCTTGTGAATTTACGGGTTTTAAAAGCAGATAAGCTCAATAAATATGTATATTTTAACCAGTTAGCCTAAACCATAGAGATTATTTTAATTAATATTATAAAAGCTTTGAGTGCTTCAAGAAAACTTACTTTTTCAAGTAAAACAATCAACAGTTCCCAATCTTTTTTCTTTTACTGTCTTAATTTTTGAAATTTTTAATTCTTTAAAATTTATTTCACTTATAATAAAATTTATTTTTACATATTTCTATGAGTTTTAACAAATGAATGGAGTTGTATAGCCGCCATCAACATTCAGATACAAATGAGTTCCATTTCCTCCAAGACTTCATGTTGTCACTTCGTAGTCAATCTGCCACCCAAGTCCCCATCAGCAAATGGTGATCTGCTCTTTCTCACTATTACTTTGTGTCAGTATCATGTACGTGGAATGGTACACCCTTTTGACTCTGGCTTCTTCTACTTAAATGCACTTTCCTTGGGACTAGTTCATAGTGTTCAGTGCCTTTTTATTGTTCAAAAGCATCCCCTTGATTCTCTCCTCAGTAACTGCTGTATTTACCTCCCATCAGCAGTGTAAAGGAGCATGACTTCATCCCAGGCCCTTGGTTGTCAGTCTAGGGCATTCTTAGCATTTAAGTGCAACCAGTGTAACACACAGAAAGTTGTATGTTATCTCATTTTTAGAAGTGTATTTTGAATTTCCTTGATTAGTAATAAATATAGTTGCACTTATGCTCATTGGCACTTTATATTTCTACATTTGGCAATTACCTGTCAATTTTTCCTATGGTGACACTAATTTTTAACTTAATATACTAAATTCACATTTGTTGAATGTGTTGCAAATGTGTTTCTCCAGTTTGCTGTTAACCTATCAAGCCTTTCTCTCTTGGTTCTTCTTTTGATGTTTTATTTTTTGCTCAGAATGACATTCCTTAAACAAAACTCAGAAACAGTTTCATACACTTTATATTTTAATTTTAAATGATGATACCTTTTTATTTTTGATCTACCGTATACTCTCAAGGAAAAATATGTTTGTTTTGGAATACTAATTTTTGCAATATTATTTCAGAAATAATCCATCCTCATTCTGTCTGAATAAGTCATATTTATCATCTTTTCATTTCTTAACCATATACTTGCTGGGTTGACCAAAAAATTGAAAGTTTAACGGAGACACTAGAGTTTTATCCAGGCCTAGTCTTCAATAAGGACACGAAGAGTGCTGGTAAGACCCTGACACACTTGGGGCATCTTTTCACAGAGAAGTCTGTGAAAGCCGGGTATCAGAAGTCTATCAGACCCGGCTTCCCAGAGCTGTACCTTTGTCCAGCATGAGGATATATTTTTATTTCAGGATAACAGCTGAGTTCTGAACAATTTCTATGAACATGTTGTTCTTAAAAGATCCATTTTGATTTTGAGGTTCCCAGTTTTATATCCGTTTAGTTAGACAGATAGAAAATGCTTACATGACTACCTCTCAATCTTCAGCCAGTTATGCCCCATAAATCCATAAACTGCAGGTTTATTTAAAATACACAGTCTAGACAGACCAGGTCTGTGCCGCTCAAAAGCACTATTTTAGATGGGGATTCTGTGGTATCTTTCCACTAGTAAATACCATTAAGATATTTACAAGGGGGGTCTGGTTGAGGTCATTTTTCCCCTAGTAGCAGGGTGCTATGAACCTTTTACTGTCCATGTGGACATGGTTGGATTTCTCAATAAGAGGAAACATCCATAATCGTCTTTTATGTCTGTTTGATGTCTCCTCCAGCACCATGAATTGAATAATTTGAATCTGTCTTGAATTAGTTGCCATATTATGACATCACATTTTCATGACAAGACTAAGCAAATAACAAAGTTATTAAGCACAAGATATTGCTTCTTTTACATGCACCCATCTCCTTTTGACTCACACAACTCACTCTATGAAACCACTGTTGGGAAGGACTCCTTTTCCCATTTCAGTTATTTTCTTCCATGTGGAAGCACCCTGTTAATGTCATGTTTATGGTCTTATAAACCATAACAGGAGGTTCCTCTCAATTTGTGAAGGGCTAGAGAATTGATATTTCATATTTAAATGCAAATGCTTACAGCACAATAGATATATGCAGAAAAATGCACTATGCAACATAGAAAGTCTACTTAAGTGTGAAAGGAACAAAATCTTTGGAACTCTATACAAGGCATTCTCCATTCTACTTTATATAAAAAGCATTAGTGTAAATGTACATCAAAAAAGTGCTTTGAAAGTAACCATCATTTTAGAGCCATAATTAGGGTAATGACAGGAAATATTTCACAAAATACTGCCCTCTGAAAATTAAAAATGTGAAGGAATTAATCTGTGAGCATGCAACATAAGGTTAATGTTAGAAAAGACCTCTGTTGGTCAAATATGACTATAGTATCTATAATTTATGTTCATTGAGCTTTTTGCTGCAGAGGAAGAGAGAGAGGCAAACAAGTGGTGATAATTCAGTATGATAGATGGCATCCTGGGGATAAATATAGGGTTATTAGGATTTTATAAGGATGGTACTAATGTAGGTTAGGGTCACTGTAAAGTTTTCCAAAGTCAGTGATGTAGGTATCTAAGATGAAATTTTAAACAAATATTTTAGCTGGACATGATGGTGCATGCCTGTAATCCTAGCAATATAGCAGGAGGTTTGTCATGAGTTTGAGGCTAGCCCAGACTACATAATGAATTCAAGGCCAGGCTGAACTGCATAGCAATACCCTGTTTCCAAAAGTTTTATATATTATAATTATTAATTGGTACAAATTAATGAGGTTGCTGGGACATTTCCATACATGTATGTGTCATGTATCTGTCATACAGGGAGCAATAAGAGATGAGTAGTACTGGGGAGGAACTCTAAAAAGTATCAAGGGATGAAGGAATGGGCATAAGGGACAGAGAAACAGCACCTTCAGAGTTAGGAGGGAAATCAAGAAAAGCAGTATCACAAAAACAAGCAAAGATTTTTAAAGAAAAGGAAGAGGTCAGGAGTATGAGACCATAATGTTCAATGAAATAAGTCAGACACATAAGCTTATGTATCACATGATTTCTCTTATGCCAGAAATCTAAAATATAAAGATCAAAATTAAAAGGTAGATAATGGTAAGGAGAACAAAAAATGAAGGGAGGGAGGAAAGAAGGAAGGGAAAGGGGTTTAAAAATAATTAAAAGAAAAAAACTTGAAAATGGGAAGAGGAGCAAGAGATGGAAGGAGCAGAAAGAGATGGGAAAAGGACAGAAAAGAATTAAGTGCTATATTCATGTACCAACTCCCATGATATAAATGTAATCATTATGTATGCAAACATGGACTGATAAACAATAAACAAAAAAAGAATATGTATTTTCCAGATGGGTATAAAATAACTGAAAATTGTTCATTAAATTTTTTTCTTTTTGGTACCAGGAATCGAACTTACAACCTTGTGCGTGCCAGGTAGGTGCTTATGTCACTAAAGTATATCCCCAGCCCCTTGTTCATCAAATTTAACAGCCAAGGTGTTTGAGATCTTGGAATAGACTCTTACAGGAGAGGATCCCCTCACCGCCCCTGGTTAAAGCCAGCCTGGGAGATTAGAAAGACAGTGATCACAGACACCTTTGAGAGAACTTCATAAAGGAAAGAGCAGACACCAGGCAGGTACTGGGGAAGGACAAAAGGCTGAGGATTTTTTTAAAAAAGAGGGCATAAATTTGAATCTATTTATTCCAACAATCTTGAAGTTAAAATCATCAATGACACAACTTTTTTCTCTTATGAAAAAGGACATATATACAATAAAGTCAGCTGATTCATTTAGTGGACAGTTTATTTAATTCCAAAGTGTGTGTGCACCTGTGTAACCATCACCTTCATCAAGCTGTGGAATGCTTTTAGGGACCAGACGGTTCCCTTGTATCTCTTACGAGCAATCTCACACCCGAGAGGAAAAAAAACCACTATTTTGGTTTCCATTATCAGAGATTAGTTTTGCTAGATATTAGGCTTCATGTAAATATAATCATTTGGTATATTTGTGAGATTCACTCATACGTTGCAAGAGGCAGTAGGTTTTTAGTTCTTTATTACCATTGAATATTTCACAGCGTGAATGTACAACAATGTATCCATTTTGCCACTGAATGGCATTTAAGTTTTTTCCAGTTTGGGGCTACTATAATAAAGCTGTTAAGAATATTCATATATATATATACATATATATGTATAATTTTGGTAGACATAGATTTTTCCAGTTCTCTTGGGTAAAAACCTAGGGTTAAATGCCTAGGAGTAAATGCTAGATTACTGAGTAGTTACACACTTGGGTAAATACAGCCAGTTTTTAAGGAGTAATATTAATTACACTCCCAAAAGCAATGCATAATAAATTCTTCTCACTAAAGCTTGGTATCATTTGTCTTTTTAATGTTAGCTGTCTGGTAAGCACAGCTTTGAAAGTCAGATTTTCTGAGACTATACACCATAGCTTTTCATTTGGTACTTAAACAAATTTTAAAGCTTTCTATCTTAAGCATTTCCCATCCCTGGTTACCGCCCGTTAGTAAACCAAATTAATATTAAAAACACTTAAACATAAATCTAGATGTTTTATGAAAAAGAAGTAATTTAATTCTTCTTTATAGTAAGTTCAATTATAACATAATAATCAGGAAACTCCTATAAGAAAGAGTTTTATTCCTAATTATGAATATGTAAGAAATATTACCAGTATATTAGTAAGAGGCAGCCAGGCTTCTACAATGATGGAAATTTTTTACTGATACATCCATTTCAATTTACATTCTTTTAAGAAGTGAGTTCAGAGATAATGGCTAGGTTTCCTCTTCTCATTTTCAATCTATGATCAGAATTATAGACACTATTATCTCAAAGAATATTAATGAATCTTTTGGAAGAAATTAGAATAAACTATCAATATAAAATTAAATATGATTATTTTATATTTTGATCCACTGTCTTTCCTAGTTTTTGTTTGGCACAATTAATATATAAAGTCTGACAAAAATAAATGTGACATGCTCAGAAAACATAATCTATATGATTTATTATTATATTAAATATTCAAGTTGCTATTATATGCAAAATTGATTATCAACATCATCTAATCATTTATTTAATTCTCACATGTATTCTAAATATGTTTTTATAAAGCTGTCCACTCATTTCACAAAAATAGGATGTTACAGATTTGTGCAAAGTCTACAATTAAATTGGAAAATAATTGATATATAATCTATATACTATTTATATATATTATATATGTATATATGAGTGAGAAAGGGCTTCTTAAAATGACACAGAAACCAATGGGCACAAAAATTTTGTCACATTTGCTTATATAATACTTTTAATTTTCTGTATAAAAGTTAAATAATATAAAAGTTAAATAATACAAAAGCATAAATTCAGGATTTGAAATAGCTTACCTGACCACCCACCTCTTGCCTTTAAAAAAAAATCCATATGGTGGAAAAGGCAAAGGATTATTCTAGATTTAAAACAGATTGAAAAGTCATAAAAATTTGTATGAACCTTGATTGATTCTTGGTTTAAATTTTTTTAAAATTAGTTAAGGACAGTTGAGAATATTTGATAATATATTAGAGAGTGTTAAGAATGCTTTCTGTTTTAATAAATTATATAATTCATTACATTCAACAATTTTTGTTACTATTTATTTAGTAATTCAAAGGTAAACATTAAGAAAGATTTTTCAAGTGTTTCAGAAGTTAATAACTTTAGTACTTTTCATAAGTTTATAGCTTTAATACTTTTACAAATTAGTGAAATTGATGAACAGACATAAAACAAGGAAAAGTCATGAAATTTCAGTTTGTGAAATTAAAAAAACAATATGATCAGAAAATTTACAAAAAAAGTCTTCACTCACTGGTGATGAAAGAAATGCACTTTAGATTACCAAAGAATGGAAAAAGTTAGGAAATTCATATATTCTCAGAATGGCTGGTAAAGGACATAACTTAGTTTAAACTTGACAGATGACTATTTAGCAAAATTTATCAAGAATTCTTAAAAATAGTCCCATCTTTGATTCAGAAATTCCAATTATAACTATTTATCCTAAGGAAATAATCATACATGTTGAAAAGGTTTACAGATAAGTTTTCTTTGAAACGAATACTGTAAATATATCAACGTGGAAAAGTGTTCACCATGCAGCACTGTTCAAAAAGCAGGTCACAAAGTACTGTACTATTTACAATATGATGCCTTTTACTCTAAAATTATGGATTTAATATATTACATATTCATCTAGAAAAACATCTGAAAATACAAAAAAAAAAAACCCTGCTATTGTGTGGAATTATGCATGGCTTTTCTGTGTTCCTTACACTAAAGCTTTTTTCCAGAAATTCAATGATAAACATATAGTGACTGTTTATTAAGGAAAAAATGTCATCCTTAAAAGAGTAGTTTGTTAGCAGCTTTGCAGCAATTTGTTAGCAGCTTTGCCAGTCTTTTGAGAAGAGTTTGTTTTTCACTTGCTTTTACCACACAGAAAAGCGTTCAACATCAACTTGATTGAAGTTCCTGCTGTAGCTCTGTATGATTTAAATCTCTATCAGAAATTACAAAATACTTTTCCATGTGTTATCTCCACAGAGCTCTAGGAAAACATTTGAAATAAATCTGATCTCTTACTTTACTAATTAAACAGAGAGAAGGTCATAGCAATGAGCTGGCTCCTTTCCTTCTGTCAGAAGAAAGATATGAGTAGGGGCTCTTGACTTTTTCATGTGATCTCGGGAGTTGTTTTCTAAGTAGGTATCTATGAGCACATAACGAAACAAGGCCAGTCATGATTGCTTTGTTTTCCTAAGGGATTGATTCAGGAAACCAGTATGACTTCACTGTTGTACTGAACATCACCCTAATCAAACCTAAGGATTCCCCCACCCTCTGAGCCAACAGAGGCCACGCCAACCAGGGGAGAACCAGGAAGGAAGCCATGCATCCCTCCCCTGCTCCCCACCATGAATCAGCTGGCACATGGGCAAGGAGAGAGGAAGAACACCACACCACCACCACTATCCAGCTGCCATAAGCAATTGGCTGATTCAGAGAAATAGAGGCTGAGATGATAGCAACTGAATTAAAGAAACAACCTAATACTTGTATTGACTGACTTTATAAGCCTGAAGCCAGTAGTCGGAGCAATAGAGTAACTATGGTGGATTGCAAACTGTTTTGTTTTTGAAATCCAATATCAGGTTTTCACTGTTTTCTTTTGTTTCATTTTATTGTTCTGTTCTATTCCCTTTAAAATAAATTTTTTAAAAAACCTAAGGATTGATTTTAAGTGAATTTTAAAATAATTATTTAATTATTTAATAATTATTTAATAATTATTTAATAATTATTTAATAATGATTTTAAGTGAATTTTAAAATAATTATTTAATAATTTTTCTATAGAATGTATTTTACATATTTTATATTTATATACTTTATATATTTTTATTTTTTTATAGAAATAATTCCAGATTTATAAAACTTGCAAAAATATAGTGCAAAGATGCAGTAACACTATATTCACCTGTTATAAATATTTAACCCAATTTACTTAATATTGATACCTATTATCATTTTAATCATTTCCATGTAATTTGCACACACCATGGCCCTTATCTCCAAATATTTCAATATATATAGTTCCTAAGAATAGAAACACTCTCTTACATATCACATATAGTTACCAAGTTTGTAAACATACACTGAAACAGTACTCACCCATTTTATTGTCCATTTTCCGTATTTGTCAGCTGACCTAATACTGCCCTTTATGTTTTTCCCCTTTCTAGTGAAAATGTCATTCTGGTTCATTCTGTCTTTGCTAACATTAATCTGGGATGTTTCTACGAACTTTCTCCTCTTTTTTGAGACTGACATTTTTATAGCACTCTTGGGCTTGATTGGTTTGGTTTGGTCTGGTTTGGTTTGGCTTGGTTTGGCTTGGTTTGGTTTGGTTTGGCTTGGTCTGCGTTGGTTTGGCTTGGTTTGGATACTGGGGATGGAATCCGGAACACTAATATTGAGCTATATCCCAGGCATTTCTTTATTTTGAAACAGGGTCTCACCAAGTTGCTATGTTATCTAGACTGGGCTCAAACTTGCAATCTTCTTGCTTAAGCCTCCCAGAGTGTTAGGATTACAAGCATATGCCACCAAACCTGGCTAGCCCTCTTTTTTTAATAGACTGACCTTGCCGTGGCTGACATAATAAAGTACCATAGTCTGGGTGCTCAAACAGCATACATTTATTTTCTTACAGTTCTGGAACCTGAAAGTCCAAGCTCAGGATGCTAGCATGGTTGAACTGTGGAAAGGGATTTCTTCCTGGCATACAGCCAGTTTCTCACTCTATCACACAGTGCAGAGAAAGAAAGTTCTCTTCTACTAAGGGCAGGAATACCCTTAGAAAAGGAACCAATCATAATGGCTGCAACTAACCCTAATTACTTCCTCAAGGCCCTATATCCAGTCAACATCACATAAGGTGATTAAGACTTCAACAAATGAATTTGGGAGTGCCTACAAACATTTGGTTACAAACTTTCTACTTCTGCCCTACTCACAGTCATGTCCTTCTCTCATGCAAACTACATTTATTCCATACCATCTGTCCTAAAAGTTTTAACTCACTCCAGCATCAACTCTACATTCTAAAATCCAAAGTCTCATATAAATATCATCTATATCAGATACGGGAGAGACTCAATGCATAATTAAGCTCGAGGAAAAATTCCTCACAAGCTATGAGCTTGTGAAACCAAACAAATTTTGTACTTCCAAAACATAATGGTAGGCCAAGCATGGGAGAGACTTACTCATTCTAAAAGGAAGAATTAGAAAAGAATGAAGGCATGATTGTCAAGCTCAAATCTTAGCAAAGCAAATTCCATTAGCTCTTAAGGATTTCCAGCAATCCTCTGTGGTTCAGTGCTCTGTCCTCTAGACCCCCTGGGGTGTCAGAGTCTTGCAAGTTGCTCTGCCTCCAAAGCTTCAAGCAGAGGCCATCTGGCCTGGGGAATCCAAGGCAGTGAGCCTAATAATATCTGAATCAACTTCAAAGTCATTTCCCCTATTTTTTGAAGCACAGCACATGTAGCAAAAAGCTTTCTCATCCATTCCTGTTAAGACTGAAAAGTCCCACTTCCTTCCTTCACTTTGTCCCTTGTTTATTCTTGTCTGTCCAAACAATGTTCCTGCTTATATAATACCACAAGTTCTTTATCAAGTGATAATCTAGCCACACTTTTGGTGTTCTCTGAACAAACTTTCATATTTTTTGCAATATAAGTAGGCTAAGAGTTTTCTAAGTCTTCACATTCTGTTTCCTTTTTACTTAGCAATTCCTTCTTTACTTCATCTCTGTTTTCTTATTTTACTGTATGTACTCAGGAAAAAACAAGACACTCTCAACAGTTATCTTAGAAATCTCCTCAGCAATATACTCAATTTCATTAATTTAGAGTTCTAAACTTCATAAAACAACAAAACATACGCTAGTCAACTGCTTCATAACTTTATAACAAGGGCCATCTTTACTCCAGGTTCCAAAATATGTTCTGCATTTCCATGTGAAACCTCAACAGAATCACTCTTAACATACATATTTATGGCATGCACCTTAAACTCTTCCAGCCTCTATCATACCCAAAGCCATTTCTATGCTCAGTACAGCAGTCTACTTGGGCCAAGAAAGAACCATAGAACAAGGGGCTTAAACAACAGGTATCTATTTTCTCATAGCTATGAAAGCTAGATGTCCAAATCAGGATGCCAGCGTGGTCAAGGTCTGGTGCGGGCTTCTTGGCTTGCAAATGGCCATTTTCCCAACTTGTCCTCACATGGTAGAACAAAAGAAAAAACAACTTCTCTGTTTTTTGTTTAGTTTAGCTTTTAACAAAGGCACAAATCCCAACAAGCCAAGGCCTACCTTCTTGACCTCATCTAATCCTTATCTAAAGGCCTCATCTCCAAATATCATATTAGGGGTTAGTGGTTCCACGTATAAATAGGAAGGAGGAAGGTACAAACACAGTATTATTGTAGAATATTCTTCATTTTGTAAAACAAATACATTTTTAAAACAGTAAAAATGAAGTGACCTAATATATAATACATAAGTTGCCAAATATATATATAACTATATATGTATATGTATAACTACATATATAGTTTCCTGAAGCTTTTAAACCAGAATAAAATCATACCTTAATTTCCCAAATTGAATGCTGATGGAAACTGATACTTTGTTTCATTGATAACTCTGTCTTTACTTCCTAGTCTCTGTAACTGGCTTTCTGTAGGTCATCCTTATTCAAGGACGTGCCCTCTTCAGACAGCACAAAGATTACTCTCTATAGAAGTGTTCTATTTCTTAAGGATTTTTATAGAAGCTAAACTATATCAGCACCATAGAATGTCGTTCGGTTCATTTTTAGACATCAAGTGTTCAGAAAAAAATGCTTTTCAAATCAGCACTTGACTAATAAAACCAAAAGGATTTTTCCATGCAGTTTTTTTTATCTTTTTAAAGTCATCAAAATACACTAGTTTTGTGTATTGTGTTGAATATTGCATATTTCTATCTTTTCATTATGAGCTAAGCAGTTATTAATAATTTGTTATGTACTAGTATTCTTTATAGTTAATCTAAATTTTTTTTAGTTTTAAGACAATTTTAATTGTTCCAATTAAGTACCATCTAGTTTATAAATAATTTCCTTTAGAAGTATTTTTTCATCTGACATCCTCACATAAGATTATCAGTATACCAAAAACAGAATGAGTTTAGCTTACCAATTTTATGTTTGCTGTCTAACACACCTGTTATTAGAAGCTAGATACATGCCTTTATGAAATAGTTTTGAAAATTAAAACAAATGTTTATTTCTTATATATAAAACATATTTTCTTTATTTTCTTTTTTTAAATTTTATTTAAAAAGAAAAAAAAAACAACCAAACAAAACAGAAAAAAGGGTAGCAACAATGCAGAATTCCAAAGAAAAAAAAGAAAAGAGCAACAACAACAAAAACACTAAGAAATCACTACATGGTAAGTTACATACTGTCATCTTGGAAATAGTTGTTCAAGTTACAAAATTAAAGCATACAAAGTAGACATTCAAACAGTGAGAATGCTAACTCACTGCTAACAGTGAGTTAGCAGTTCTGCTCAACAATCTAACGAAAACAGTAATATGGTCATCTATCTTACACACTTAAACATACATGCAGTTATATCCATTAGAGCACTTTCTTGTCCTCTGTTTTTTGCAATAGCAATTACACATTTTGGGTTTTATTACTACTATAGTTCTTATTACTTTTTACACTAGAGACACAATGTGATATTTATAAATATGATTCTTATTTATTTCACTAATGAGGTAGTATAATCTAAAGTGAATTCCCTCCAACATTGAACTAAATATGCATTTCGTATGTCAGAAAATGTTAATTATGGGTTTCAATTATGTGTTTAGAAAAGTTTGCTCACATGTAAGGTTTCCTAAAATGATATTTTAAAATAAACTATTAGAAAAATTACTTTTTTGTCCTTATTTTTTAAAGTGGTTATTCTTTTTTCTTCTATCATTTATGATTATTTCTTTCAAAGTCAGTGATATATTCTAACTAGCTTTCCAAAATTTATTCAAGATTTGGACTATGTTAACACTTCTGACATTTTCTTCATTATGTAGCCTTTCAAATAGAATATATCTTCTTATATTCCAGGAGTGTTTTATTTTTTACTTTTTCTTGTTCCCTCCTCTCCTTATATCCTTTTGTTCTTTCCTTGTACTATTTTCTCAACAAAACAATTTTTTTTTTGCTTTTGCAAAACAGAAGGGTTTTTTTGTTTTTTGTTTTTTTAAATGGTACCAGGGATTAAACCCATGACCACGCGCTTGTAAGGCAGGTGCATATATATATGTGCGTGTGTGTGTGTGTGTGTGTGTGTGTGTGTGTGTAAATTTTGAATTGCTTTTATACACTAGAGAATTGTTTGACCTAATATATCGTAATCTGGAATAAGAATTTTTTTTCCTCTGCGTCATTGACTTCTGACACATGGGTCTGAATTTAGATTATGAGTTTCTGGACTTTTAAATGTTGATTATTTTCTTTCCAAGATGTTTCCACCAGTGTTTCTTTTCTGATGTTTCCACTGTTGTGTCAATTTAAAGGCTTTTAGTTTTTTTTAAAGTAACAAGACATTGTTGTAAATGCTCAATCTGAAAGTGAGATATTTTTAATGGTCTTATATTGTCAAAAAATTGCCAATGTTTACCTTTTTCATCCTCTCTTGATTGCTTTCAGGGAAGAAAATGTTAGAGTCACACCTACAACCTATGATACTTTAGGGTCAGCCTTGATTAATGTACCTGTGGTATACCTGTTTTTTAGCCTATTTTATTTTGTAGCTACACAGTTAACTTTGCACCTAATTTAGTATTACCTAATTCTGTAGGACTCATTCCTTTCCTCTTTTTGTTTCTTCATTTCAAAATGGCAGTCACTGATCTTCTGGTTCTGTGCTTGGGCTCAGTGTTTAGTAGTCAGTGCCTGCGTCCCAGACTTAAAAGTTCTCTGACCCTTAAGAACTGACCCAGCCTCAATCACTTTACCTTCAAAATGTTAACGTTTTCACATAGTAAAGTCTGTGTAAGATTGGGTGAGATAACTCTTGTCTTCTTTTCTGGAAATACACTGGATTAGTAACCCTAAATTATGTAACAGGTAAGTTGTATAAACTATACAAACACTTTTAAATGTATAATGGAAAGCCCAAGATGGTAAGAGAAATAAATTATCAGCCTCCAACATGGAGAGGGAATAAAATGTGGGTTTGCAGGTAGCACAGACAACGCTATGCATTCCCAGCTCTTTTCATAAGGGTCTTGGTGTTGAACTGCCATCCAAGCAGAAGGATTAGAGCTTAAGACTCACCTGAAGTCATCTGCTGGATACTTACTCTTTGTCCTTCTAGGCCCAGCCTCTGTCCTTCTCTACCCTATGCCAGTGAGCTAGCTTGTCCTATGGCTGCCAGTGGAATCAGTCAGTGGCAACGGCTGGGAAGTCTCTGGAAAGAAGATAGAGAAGCCAGCATGTTTATTCCTCTGTTTCTCCCTTTATGTAATCCCTTTGAACTGGCCATATTCACAGCTATGGGCCACTGTTCTCCACAAAGAGCTCTGCACTATACAACTCTTTCTCCTTTCATGCTTCAGGAATCTCTCTCTCCTCTCATCCCTAGGGATTAGGGGCAGTAACAGTGCCATGGAGTCAATCTTAAATTCTTTGTGGTTCTTATTTGCCACCCATACTTTGGGATAAACAAATGCTGCTAAAATCATCTACTTGTTTCCTGTTAAGATTTTGATTCATAGACTCTCAAGGGACTACATGTTTAATGAAAAGATAGTCCAAGGAAATGTACCACAGCACAGGGAGATAGCTATGATAGCTGTGTGATCTGGCCTCATCAGAAATCATAATTATATTGTTATTGCTGTCCAAAAACAATTATGTCTTTAAAATCTACAGATAAAGCCAGGCACACTGGCATACTCCTGTAACCCTAGCACTTGAGGTAGGATGGTCACGGTGAGTTTCAAGCAGCTTGAACTAAATAAACATTGCCATGTCTCAAAAAACTAAAGAGAAGAATCTAGAGTCCTGCTGAATATGATATCACAAGCTAAGTTAAAGCATATAAGAATCTATCTGAGGCAAAAAGAAACATCCAAAAACAAACAGAAGGATTTAACCCTCCACAGCTTTAGGAAACACTGTTACCTGAAAATCACTTAGAGTAAATATATCTTAAATAAATGACATAAGAGATGAACAGAAAGTGAAGCCAAAGAGACTATATAAAAAAAATTCAGCAAATTCAGAAAAGAACTCAGATTCCAGAAATGAACAAATGTGATCATTAAATTTAAAACTTAATGGATTAATTATACCTAGTCAAAAAGAATAAACTGTATAAGGAATCTGAGAGAAATGCCCATAATGAAATGCAGAAAAATATATAGAAACTATAAATGAGGAATCGAAGTGACATAAAGACTAGAATAAGGAGGTCCAACATATTTCTATTAATTTCAGAAAGAAATTAGAGAACAGAATGATACCACAGATCACAAAAGATAAAAGATATTTAAAGTAACAAGAGAGAAAAGACTTTACTAAGGCAGAACTACACCAAATTTCCCCACAATAAAAGTAAAAGCCAGTAACAATGGAATAAAACGTTTAGCAGATACTTGGTAAATGAGCAATGACCCTTTGTGTTCCTTTTAGTCATTTCCTTATAAGCTCTTCATGTTTTAGACAATCATATTTATGCAATGCAATCTAGTGTTTACAATCTTGTTTTGTCTCAATGGTAAATTGTTGTGTAGTTTAAAGTGTTGATCTTAACTAAAGATGCTTTAGCCTTTAAGCAAGAAACTAACTGAAAATGCAATATTTTAATGCTTACTGAAAAATATACTTCAAAACATTTGTACTGAAGTTTCAAAGGATGTCAATTAGAAACCAGTAGGAACTATTAACAGAAAAATGAAACAGATTACCTGGGATTTATAGCAAAGATTTCAATTGAAAGTAAGCAAAAAGATATAAGCAGATGATTGAAGTAAACAAACCCAAGAAAAAATATTCAACTCTTTTTATAGTTGAAAAGGCACACAGTAAATGAAAAAATAGAATTTTACAGATTATAGATTAATTGTCAAAAAATGAAAACATCCAGTATTAGTAATTTTGTGGTTAAATTGGTATGCACATATTGCTAAGGTCTTTAAAATCTAAACTTACATAATTAAAATAGAAATTTCAGTTTCTGAGTTACAAACGTACTTTAAGTGCTTGGTAGCTATAGAAAGTGAGTGACCACCATCTTGCTCAGCACAGGAAACTATTTCCATCATCAAAGTAAATTGTGAACACAGTTGCTCTACTGTATGAACATAGAAGTAGAATTGAGGAGCTGCTGAACATACACAACTTCATTTCTCTTGATACTTCAGATTATCCACCAGTAGTTATATCAACTGACCCTCCTGTAGATCATTCTAGATATTGTTCCATCTCTTCTCTTTTTTTGGTTCCGGGGATCGAACTCATGACCTCGCAATTAACAGGCAGGCACTTATGCCACTGAGCAAAATCCCCAGCCCTCCATCTCCTCTTAAGCACTCACTACTTTCACATTTTTATTTTTCTAATCTAATGGGTATGAGATAACATGTCTCAACAAATCCAGTTTGTATTTTCCTGATTACTAGTGAGATAGCAACATTTTTACATGTTTATTAGTTTTTCATATATTTTCTTCTGTGAGTTTTCTTTTTTCCACATCACCATGTTAACATTATTTAGATTGGAAAAATGATTACAGTATAGTAATAGTAAAACAACAGCAACAAAACAAAATCGGCCTACAACAATTTTAATTAAGTCAAATGAAATATTCAAATGGTTAAAATTTGGAAAATTCATTATGATAGCCAAATACATTAAGCCGGTAGGATTTGGGGCAATTTAATTTTCATATAAGAATTATTTTAATGCTTCTGTAATACTATTTTTCTCATTTTTAAAGGGCAAAAGAAGTATAATTTTTCTTGAAGTTTGAAAAATTTGCTTCACAACTTCTTTGTTTTCTTCTTCTTGGCTCTGTGTAGACTGAGTAATTATTTTTCTTTATCCTTGCTGTTATTTTTATTTGACATTATTCCTTTCTGGTAGAACTCTATGTGCTTGACCCAAAAAGAAATATGTATCTACACATGTGTGTATGCATGTGTGCATGTTCATACGTGTGCAAAAGCAAGATAGAATGGTGATGCAATAAAAGAAGACATTTCAAGATTTGTCTGTCTAATTGGACCACATGTTTAAATTGCAAAGGAGACTGTTATGTAATTCATAGCAGAGACGTGAATTTGTGCTCACCACTAGAGAATTTCACTTAATCATGTTTTGGAAATGGAGTTTAAGCACACACTCGTACTCAGACTTCCAAGTAGTCATCTTGGAAAAGAAATTACATTTTTAACATGTGGAATTGCACTGTTTGTGCACGCACACACACAAATCATGAAAAATTATAGTGCAAAACTGAATAGAAACTAATTCATGCCCGCTTAAGTCCTTGGGGGACAGTGGGACTATATCCTATAAAACTATGTTATGAAGCATTAGCAGCCAGAAGGTGCAGACTTCCACTGACAGATGTAGTTAAGCTCCCACATACACCTTAGCATATTTGTCCCTTAATGGTCCTTTAATTTTGCCTCTTTCAGCCAAAAGTGTTGGCTATATTTCTTCCATTTTCCACCTGGACCAATCTTACCAAATTCCCTGCTACTCTCTGTTGAATGATGTTTCTTATCCCTGGTTCATGTGCTTTTTGCAGCAAGTCCAGAAAGTGCAGTCTTGAACAAAACAGGAGCTGTCTTTACACCTTTTCTTTGAGACTGCAGACCCAGCTCACGCTGCAACCTGACATCCTTCGAGCGATTTTCTTCAGCTCTAGCGATACTGGCTGTTATGGATCTCTAGAATTTTAGTAGTAGCAAGCAGTAATGAGCCTTTGTGTATCTTCCATCCTTCTCAGGTGCTTAGAAATGTACTCGGCTAAAAGCAAAGCCTCTGAGTTTTATTGTTTTTGCCCTTGCCCAGAACACTGCCATTTACCAGCGATCTCGTCAATTGGGTCTTTTGCTTAACGCATGCACTGATTTGTGGATATTACTGCCTTTCCTTTGATTTGCAGCAGAATGTTTGTTCATAGCAAGACAATTATGGCAAGAGTTCAAGGACAAGAAATGAAAGAACATCAAAATAAAGTGAAATTTTAAAAACTAGATATTTTTAAAACCTAAGGTGGAACTTTGCAGTGAAACCTGGAGTGCAGACCAAATAGGATTTGCAAGCTGAATGCACACTCCTCAGGAGGCTTTGCACAATAATCTGCCAAGCAATGCTTGGCTTCTCGGGGGTGCTTGTCATATGGGATGCCATATCACTGTGGTCTTGGAGCCTCCCAGGGTCTCCCATCTGCTGAAGCCTGAGCTAAGGTGTGAGTTTGGCTCTATTTCCTAAGATTTCTCTAATGTGTATCCTGAATGGCATCTGAAAACATTTTTCTCTCCATGTGTTTATTTGGAATGTGCTTGGATGCCTATGAAAGCTACTCTTTGCTTCACAGAATCAGCTCTATGGGTAGCAGTTATGTATGATTTACATCCATAGGGTCATCTGCTCTAAATATCAACCTTACTACTGGTGTGCTGACATTGTTACTTTTTTCCTTTGGATACTGGCATCAGAATGCTTTTAAATGTAAATGTCTGTAGGCACATTGTATTTCAGGCTAAATTTTACTTGATATTATTGGATAGAAAATATAAGCAAGAATAATACAGAGGGTAAAATATAAGCAAGAACAATAATGGAAGATTTTGAGGAAATAAGAGGAAGGTAAAAATAAGAAAGGAAGAAAAATTCTCATGGAAAGAGTGAAGAAAGCAAAAAAAAAAAAAAGAACTTTGCACACACAATAATTTTGTCAGGTGCAGAGACTTCTTCAAACATTTAAATCTTATTTGTATGCTGTGTTGACCCAGTGACATATGTGTACACTTATTTGGTATTTACAAAATCAAACTTAGAGAAAAGTTTTAGAAAGAAATAATTTGTCAGTTGAAAATACAGTGAAAAACCTCCCTGAAACTGGTTGGACAAAACCTTGGAAATACTCATTTGAGAGAACTAAATGACTAAAGTTTTACTGAGAGTAGTTGTGATGTTTCAGACATCATTATTTCAGATTCTTGAGTTTTAATGTGTGAAAATGAAGCCATGTTATATAAGAACACTGGTTTGGTTCTTTTATCTCATACAAATAGCTAAAAACTATGAAATTTCTTTTTATATCATTGAAATTAAACCTGATCATACTCTATGCCTGGCAATTTAAAATAAATTTATTTTGATGTGTTCACCAAAGGTATACTTATAATAAGCTACACCATTGATTTTCAAAGTGTGGGGACTGAATCAATTGGGAACTTGATAAAAATCAAATTATCATGCCTCACTGCAGACACACTGATTTCAAAACCCAGCATTCTAGTGGTTTAACAAGCCCTCTAGGTGATTCTGATATATAGGGTGTTAAAGTTTGAGAACCTCCAAGCTGAGCTGTGGACTTTAAAGTGACAAGTACAACACAATCTGAAAAAAATAGTATAACTTTGAATTCCATATTCTCCTTTTCTGATCTCTATTTTATGCATTTAAAATATATCTATTAGTTAATATGTAGAATAAAAATCTTATTAATAAATCCTTATTGTATATCAGGAATGCGTGTTTAACTATTTCATTAGTAGGGATGGAAGATTTACAAAGTTTGAAGGTCTCTCCTTTAAATTTCAAAATTTGTGCTATAAATCTAACTGAACCACTAGCCACCAAAAATGTTATATATTTGTGTTAATGTATTCATCTTACTTCTAAAACACTTCACAAATAATGTGTAATATGCATTTCTTCTCTTGTACATAGATCTATCACATTCCCAGCAAAGTGATAAGAAAGGTCCTTTACATTGCTTCCTGGACTCTGACCTCTTCTCAGGGAAGAGAGAATAATAAAGGCCCAGAGCAGCATCAATGCCAACTTCCCACTCTTGGTGCATTAATGTCTGTGTGCACAGAAAAGGCCACAACTGCTAGAAAGAAGTCCTTGCCACATCGTTTTCCTCTTCCCATTCTAGTTGCTCCGCTCAGATGGGGAGATCTCTGGGGAGTGGGGTAGTGCACCCTGTTCTCATGGGCAGGTTTTTCCCATTCCTCCACATATACCACATGTAGCTTGCACTAGCCTGGCAGGGCTCACATACTAGACAATTGTGCTGCCTTTGTGTTACACATTCCTCTGAGTCCAGCAGAAAACATTACTGTACATTTATTATAAGTGGAAAAGTGGAAGAACTAGGAGCAGGCAAGATTTTTAAGCCACAGTAATTTAGGGGCTTCAAAAGTAGAAACATGGTGGAGGAGCTAAAGATGGTGGATCAGTAAGCAGCAAAACAGGGAGCCTCTCTGGGAAAAACAGCTCAGATGCCAGAATAAAGCACCCTGGAGAAGACTAGACTAGATGGAGGGAGATGGATCCTCTGAGGCAGAAATTAAAGGGGGGGGGTCAAACTCGTAGTCACAGCACTCCCATTGGAGCCGGTCAAACTCCTGGTCATGGTGCTCTCTCTGGAGCTGCTCAAACTCACAGTTGTGCTCTCACTGGAGCCACTCAGACTTGCAGTTATGGTTCTCTCCCCACCAGAGCCACTGTCATGCTAAAGTCAGGGGTTGGCAAGCCCAACGGAGAACAGAGCTGACATGGAGACCTGCACTAACCCGTGGTGAATGCTTGGAATTTGACCCTTCCGAAGGAAAGGGGTGACCAACTGGACGACATATTGGTATTGGGCAGGACAGACCTGAACAAGGAACAGCAGTGACTTCAGTTGATTGCTTCCTGCCCAGAGCAGATTGGTGGGATCTGCTTGGGCTGGGTCATACCCCTGGCCAGGACCCAATAGCCAGGGACAAAATTGTTCCCGAAGTTGTCCCGAACCAGTTCCATCTGCACAGCACACACTAATGTGGTGAAGGGCCCCACTAGTTGACTGGCTTGGAGGGGAGGGGCCAGATTACACTGCCCCTTCTTGCACCTCAATGACCAATAACAAACTGAAGAGGTCAGAAATCCCTAGCCAGCATGCTTCAGAAGAACCATAACCAACAAGGAAAGAGGCTGGGACCTCTACCATACACCTGTATGGAAGAAACCAGAAACATGACAGGAGAAAGAAATAAGAAAAAGCCCCCAGTCCCCAACCCATGGAATATGGGTCCAAGAGAGGTAAATACAGAAGAGATCGAGGGCAGCAAACATGCAATATCAGACAAGGCATCAGCTGACATAAAGAAATATCTCTGTGACATTATAGACAAACTCAAAACTGAAATATTAAGCAAGATATAAGAAGATTAATAAAAGAAATGCTAAACACCTCTCAAGAAGACACAGATGGAAGAATGGAGGAACACAAAAAAAAGAAGAGAAACATTCGATGAAGAATATTTTTTAAAAAATCCTAGAATACATGAAAGAGACTCAAAGAGATTACCAGGAAATTAAAAACTCCGTTGAAAGCTGTCAAAATCGCCTGAAAGAAGCTAGAGATAGATTAACAAAACTTGAAGATAGGTTTGCAATGTGTGATCGCGAAAGGAAAGATCTCTTAAAAATAACAAGGAAATAGGCAGTAACAATACAAAGGCTAGAAGACAACAAGAGGATCTATAACCTAAGAATAAAAAATGTGAGTGAAGAAGCAGAGGTAATCACAAAGGAAATACAAAGGCTATTCACAGAAATAATTAAGGAAAACTTCCCAAGCATAGGAAAAGGAAATGATATTCAGATGTATGAGGCATACAGAACTCCAGCCACATACAATCAAAACAGAGCTACACCCAGACATATAATAATCAAGATCCCAGAAATTCATCACAAGAACGGAATATTAAAAGCAGTCAGAGAAAAGAAACAGATCACCTATAAAGGAAAACCCATCAAAATCACGACAGACTTCTCCACACAAGCTATCAAATCAAGAAGAGCTTGAAGTGAAGTATTACAAGCCCTGAAAGAAAATAAGCTTTAACCCAGGTTGATGTACCCTGCAAAACTGTCTCTAGAAATTAATGGAGAAACAAGATGCTTCCATGACAAAGAGGAATTGGGGAGTTCATGACCACCAATCCAACTCTACAAAAAATACTGACGGACATTCTAGAAAGAGAAAAAAAATACCAGGATTTCAGGAACAGTGACAGAGAGGCCTCAATGAATGGGGCAGACAGTGGAATGAAGGAGAAAAGTAGACAACCAATGGCAGAAAAATAGCATAGCAGAAATGAGGCAGAGAAGGTTGTCTATAATCCCTAACATAGATGGCCTGGATACACTAACAAAAAGAAACACAGGCAGAGTAGATCAGAAGATAGGGTCCACTGAGAGGCTCTGTATAGGAAATATAATTAACCTGAAAGAGGGTTTATGGACCAAAAGTCAAATATGAGAAAACAATGCTCTGTGTGACAGGGAACCAGAGAGAAATAGGGGCAACTCACCTAGTACCTACAGATAGGTTGGAAAGACATGATACTTTAGTGCAGTAGAGAACTACTCAGCTATAACAGAAGAAAACCTTGAGTTTTTTTGTAGGTAAAGGAATACAACTTAAGATCAAGCTCAGGGGTAAAAAGGTTCAGAACCACTTAGGTAAATAGCAGGTTGCCCCCCTCAATCTAAAAGCTAAAGGAGTTAGTGGGACCCAAAATGTACTGTGCACCCTGTGAAAGTGAAAGGGGAAGAATTGTCTACCAAAGGAAGGCAGAGGATGTTGTTAAGAATGTATCAGGATTTAAAATCCACATTTTTCTCATCGCTCTGTTTAGTTTGAGTATATTCTGTTCCGGTTTGTCTACTTGTACTAGATTTGAGGGCATAGATAGCTGTTCCAAAAATAGCAGGATATACTACGATAACCATCCTTAATTTCCTGTTAACTTAATCTGAAGCCCTGTATAACTTACACTGCCTTATTATGGCTGATCTTATTTGAATCTGGTTTGTTAGATTGCTGTTTTGTCTTGACTGATTTTATTCGAATCTGTTATGATTGATAGTGTCAAGTCTGAGCGTATAGGCAACTACTCTGAAAATGACAAGATTCACTAGGATACCCACTCTGGTTCAACTATTACCTGCTTTTGAAGTCTTATAATGTCTCCAACATTTTGTTTTTATTAATATTGTTATGTACTGTTATGTTCAATTATACTATGCCTGATTATATAGATAATTCTATTGAAGATAATAAGAGACATTATAGTAACCATTGTAGATCACCTTGTATTGTGGTTTTATATGACTTTTTCATTGTGTTTTTCTAAGAATTTGTTTTGGTTTGTCTTGCTTTGCTTGGTTTTTCCCTCTGATACAGAAAGGATAGATATACATGTAAAGACTTATGCATGCATAGAACTTTTAAAGAGTTTATGAGAATTGATTATATAATGCATGATGAAATGAACAACTACTTTGAAGAAAAAGAGACACTACAATACCCAGTGCTGATTCCATAGCATTATGATATGAAATCCAGCAATACTATTATTCTTTGTTCAGAGTGATTTTAGTCTGTTTTGTTTAATTTCAACATAAGTGAAGGTATGGACAGCTATTTTGAAGAGAATGAGAGATACTATGACAGTCATTGTTGATTTCCTTATTGTCTGGTCTTGAAGATCTAAAATGCCTTCATCATCTTGTTTGGATCAGTTTTATACTATGTTGTTCTGCATGAACTCACTGTATGTGAAGATATGGACAAGTATTTGGAAGAAAAGAAGAGACAATATGATAGATAGTGAAGATCTCCAGTTATCTTGCTTCGAAATCTGTGTCTCTTACATTGCTTTCTTATGTTCTGTTTTGTTTTGTTTGTTGTGTTTAATTTTACCCTCTTTAAAATAAAATTTGAAAAAAAGTAGAAAGAAATGATTATTTTATTCCTAGCATAATGTTTTACGTAAAGTGTGCTTTCAATAACTATGCAGGGGTGAATAAATAAAGATAGAAAGCTTCTGAGCATTCTGTATGGGTAATGTTACCTAGTAATTAAAAGCATAAAAAGGAGTGCGAGTTTTAATACTGTGTTTACTACTGGTGTGACCTTTAGCAAGTTCCATAACTTCTCTTAAGCTTCATTTCCTCAAACTGTAAATTGAGGATAAGGGTACAACTATCTCATAGGCTCACTGTCAGAATTCAATGGGATGTAAGTGCTTATCATGCTATCAGGCACATAGTAATTCCCAATAAACATAAGTCATATTGTATTTTATGAACACCAAGTCAAATATCAAGAAATAATAAAAGCATGTTCTTACCCTCAAGTCCTTCATCACTTTAGTTCACCAGCCCTTTTTTTAAAGTTTTCCCAGCTGAGGGCTAATGATCTTACATAATTTATGCTGCTTTGAAATCAAAAGTAATGGCTCTATTGAAGAGACTGACCTAAACATTTACTAATTGCTATCTCCTCTTGCCCATATGTCTGTCTGCCTGAAGAGCTATTTCTATTCTTGAGCTAACCATTGGCAGAGGTGCAGGTTCCTTTCATTCTGTTTCATCTAATGGCACATTATACTTCATCAAGATAGAAGGAAGAAATAATATGTTGATCTCCGCAGTGCAGCCATTTAGTTGAAATCCTGTTAGCAGTAAAATGATACCACATCAAGGAAGGAATAAAAAATTGCAAGTTTTATACCACTGTAGAAAAATTAATTTTTCTCAGAGGAGACTTTACAATATGCTATCATCAAATAAAAGCATCATAGTATAATAATGGGAGTTTTTATGAACTCTTAGAAAGGACTTTAGAAAAGGTCATGGTAATTTCTTTTCACCCAAATTCACTCTTTTTTTGAATAGAAGAACCTCAATAAATGTTATTTCAATCAATATTTAAGGAGGAACAAAGCCTAAAACAAAAGTGTCTACACATAATGGGCAGAATTGCTCCCTGGAACATGTCTGTCATTCATCTGTTACAACTCCATAATTTCCATATAGTATTTTATTTAAATCTTTTGATAACATCATAGAGTAGGTATTACTATCATGATTCAGTGTTTGAGGTACCAAGACATTAAGAAATTTGCCCAAAGACAAAAATACAAGTAACAAAATCAAGTTACAAACCTGCGACTGATTCCAAACCACTTGTGTCATGTGGAGGTTAAAATGTGCTCTTTCTGTTAATATCCATTTCTCCTTTTTGAGAAACCATAAACTACTGCAATACTCATCTCCCATGTTACTGCTACTTTCCTTCACTAACTAACCCTGTTCCTTTGAGGATACCCACGTACTTCTTGGACTCGCATCCATGGTCCATCCAGCCAGTTTCCAACAGTGATGGTAGACAGGGTGGCAGGTAAGCAGGACTGATCATCTTCCATGGTGCTTTCCTTGAATGTTCAGTAGGATTCATTTCCAAAAACATGGAGGAAGAGCCTCAGCGAACTTGGCAATATATTGGGTGCTGGGGGAAATCGGTAATCAATAAAACTTCCTGCTTTAGGGACATAGTAATCTGCCCAGGAAAAGCACACAGATGGCTTCAGTCTAAGACTGAAGTCCTAGATTTAGCTCTTTTTTGAAGAGCTTTTGTTTGGGAGTTGATTTTCTTTTTAGGCTGAGAATTTGATTCCTCTCTTGATGTTTCTTAGTTTTCTGAGTCCATCATTCGTGTCAACAGAAAAATTTTCTAAAAATATTGCCCTTGGTCCCTTGGTCATACTCCCTTCATAATCATCTTCCCCACTGCTCCTCTCTTCATCTCTTCCCCTTTTCAGTGGCCCTCTCCCTGGATTCTGATGAAAAGGTGCTTTGGAAGTCAAGCACTGACACACACGTGATTTCAAATCTAGGACATTCCTTAATGAAAGGTAAGGGGTCAAGAAGGCTCCTTGAAAACCTTAGTAGTCTATTATTGATATGGATCACTCATCTATGCCTCCATCCTTGAATTTGTTTATACTTTGATCCCAGACAATCTGATACTGTTTCTTAAATTCAACAACTACTTTTAAAGTGCCAACATGTTATAAGTTAAATCATGTATTCCTAAATTTATATTGTGAAGTTCTAATCCCTTTTGGAACAAGACCTTATTTAGAAATAAGGTCATTACTAATACAATCAGTTAACATAAACTCATTCTGGAATACAGTGAGCCCCTAATCAAACGACACTGATGTACTAATAAAAAAGAAAGCATCAACACATATACACTTAACCACACACACTCATACACACACCCACAAGAAACCTGTGTAGATGGAAGTGAAAGTTGAGGTGTTGTTCTTATAAGCAGAGAGCTCTAATAATTGCCATCAGATCGTCAGGAGCTAACTGAGAGGTGTGGCACTGTTTCTTCTTCACTTTTCTAAATGAAAAACCACTTCAACTATTACCTATATCTTGGACTTCTAGCCTCCAAAACTGTGAGAAAATACATTTCCATTGTTCAAACCATCCCGTTTGTGGCTATTTGTTGTATCAGTCCTAGAAAATGAATACAAAAGACTCACTTTCTTCAAATGTGTTAATTTTGAACTTAAAAGAAATTTTTGGAATTTCAAAAACCAGTGTATAGTCCACTTTGACCATCTCTGATGATATCATTAACTTTGATTATAGGACCTCACAGCCTCTATCCCTTTGGTCTTACATTTCTGTCCTCCTTCTGTGACTGTGTGTTTGTTTCCCATTTCTTCCTCTCAGAGCAGTCCCTTCTTGCACTCCAATATCGGAATGCCAGTGCTGCTGCTGTTCTAGTTTAGCATCATTCCCTATTCAAATGACTTAGCTCCCCTGAACTTTCAGCTTCAAGATGGGGAATTAGATTTGTCAAGACTGAAATGGCTATTCTAAAATAAGAGACCTGGAAATGACTTCACATTGTCATTCAGTCGGCAACCTTACCCACCTCTTAACACAGTCCCATATCCCATCCTGTGCTTGTAATTTCTGCTTCAGTCTACTGACAAACACTGCAGTCACTTCAGTGACCACCACTGTGAAAGTATTAATGAAGACTTGTTTTTAAAACTATTGAAGACAAGGATATGCAGTTTCAAGGATCATTGCTGGTTCTTTAATTTACTTCTTGGTTGAGTGATATATAATTTTTGTTTCTTATAATAAAATTAGAGGCTTACTTGGTTGTTTTCAAATATGTAGCTTAGTTTATGATTTAAACTAGATTTCAGCTCAAAAGACTTCAAAGTTTTAAATAATTACTTTAATTACCATTCACAATTTTGATCAAGGAAATACAGATTGTCATGAACATTTTGTACCTCCTTAAGCAATTATTATTTTTAAATATCTATGAAATCAAACTTTCATAGCAAAGAAAGTTTTTTTTAACCTAGGAAATTATATACCACTAAAACTAATGCAAGCATTTGCAGCTGTAAACTTACTCCCTAAAATGTGGACTGTTCATTATCTACAGATGTTCCTAGATGTTACAAGGAAGACTTAAAGGAGTTAGGTCCTAATGAACCCACAGTAAGTTAGAAATACCGAAAGTCAAGAGACTACTTAATATTCCTGACCTACAACACATTCTGACTTAACAGCCCAGTTTGCTGCACGGTATCAGTTGTTTACCCTCTTGATCTCATGGTTGACTGGGAGCAGTGACTCACTGCTGCTGTCCAGAATTGCTTACCCAAACGGAGATTGAAACTGAAAGTGCAATATTTTCTGACTGCATGTTGCTTTCACACAAGCTTAATGTCAAAAATCATAAGTGAGACCATCCTAAGTCAGGCACAGTCTGTGTCCTCATTCGTCCTCAGTCTGTATCAAACGTAGCTGCAGCAGCAGCCAGATGAGGGAAATGTGTGAGGCAGTCTGAGCAGGGGCGGGGGGCGCTGAGGAGCCTCTGCTACTCTGCAAGGCAGCTGTTCTCAGTTTTAGGTGAGCACCACCGTTCCAGAGAGCTGGCCTCATGGGTCAGATCTTTGGGCTCTAAGAGACACAGACAACCCAGATTCTTATCAGAGAAACAAAAGCAGGATGCTCGCCACAGGCCAAACAAAGTAAGTTGTGGGTATCTTTGGACCATTTGTCACAAGTAAGAAAGCTCCATGTTAAATGGGTGCTTCACCCGTTTCCATGTGTGATCATCCTGGAGAGCTTATTATATACCAAGTCTTCCATGAAAAAGTTTCATTTGTCCCAATAGCACCATCAGAAGGCACTGTTACCCATTTCATAGATAAGGAAACTGAGACTCAGAGAGTTTAAGTAACTTAGAAAAGGAAAGTTAATAAATGATATGTTAGATAAAAATTGGATTCATATATATATATATATATATATATATATATATATATATATATATAGTGTGTGTGTGTGTGTGTATCCCTCCATCCAGAAGGAAATATATAAAAATGTTAGCAATGTTTATCACTGGTTTGGTGTAAGTCATATTTTCCTCTTTTTCTTTATCTAGAGAAATATCTGTTAATATGTTTTACTTTTATAAAATTGTTTGGCTTTGCCTAGGGCCACATGCACAATAGGTAATCTACCACCAAGCCGTAGCCCCAAGCCTGAGAGATTTTCATTTTAAGAAGGCTATGGAAATTCTTTACAAACCAATATTTATAATGATCAAATGGAGCTGATAATGGCTGAACCAGCGATGAGCCCAGCCATACAACTCCTCACACCACATATGCACTGTCATTTTAAGCCCTCCGGGGAATTGTTTCACTGAGAACCTACTATGTACCAGACAATCTGTTAAGTGTTGAAGCTTGTAGAGATATGCAAGGTAAGCTTATAGAGATATGCAAGGTAAGCTTTCTGACTTCTAGCACTTTATAGTCCAATGGAAAAAACTCACAGTGAAACATGAGTTCACACACACACACACACACACACACACTAACCTCTTCTATTTGCATAAAACAGTTGCTTTTTTGTGGAAAATAGCTCTTACATCTGGCTAGAAATGCTCATTTCCATATTGGTAGGAAGTGTCATCTTTTGACAGTTTTTCACAAAATGGAAATTATCTTTGTGTGCCAATAGAAAGACACAGTAACACCACAGTATTGGTTATTGCATTTACAGAATCCTCAGGGTTGGGTCTGAAGCAGAAAAAAGGAGACATCAAAATGCTTTTTTGTTAAAAAAAAAATCCTAACTCTTCTCTAAATTCTTCATACAGATTAAAGCAGGAACAGAGAACTAAGTGAGCAGAACTGAAATGCTGGCACATAGTAGGAGTTATGTGCATATGTCGTTATCTTTATTTTTATTTTTATTTTTATTAGTACATGTTTGCAGTACCTAAGGTTTACGTCCCTGTGGGGAGTTGCTACTTGTACATGACACATTCAAATTCCTTTTTCATCTTCTTTCCTTCCCTTCACGCTCGCTCTACCTCTTCATCCCCTTCTCATTTATGCCACTTTCCCATTTTCTTCCTCAACCCTCCCCAAAGACTCATTTGCTGATTTGCTTTGTTTTGTTTCTTGCTTTATCCTCTTGCATGTCTAGCATTCAGGATTTCAGTCCTGTGCAGTCTGTATTTTGGACCTTATAATCTTTTGTCACTGCCTGAATCATCAACCTAGATAAACAGTGTCTCCTATATAAAACGAGGCCATTGACACTGGGGACTGCCATGTGTGAACAATTACTTATTCTTTAACTGTACAACTTATAGGTTATAACTAGTTATTGAAGTATTTATCACCATTTTGTACCATTATATTAAATACAATGATGAAATAATTGCTTTTATTGAAAACTCTTCTGACTAAGTTAAATCTGGTCAGCACATTTATCTCAGGTTGTTTTTAGGCTGTCATTGTTTTTGGCAATTTTAATGAAGCTTATGGCTTTACTGAAGAGAACTACAATGTCACTTAACCTTAATAACATAATTAAGAATGAAGGGCTCAATACTATTTAGATAAACCAACAGTTTGATACATTGGGCCATAAAATTCTAGTGGATGAAAGCAGGAAATAACTGCATGCTGCAATAGATGACCCAGACTTGGGATATAATGAAACTTAATGAATTGAATTCTATCCAGGATAACATATGATAACTGAGCAATGACTGACCTTTCAAGGTCACTGGAATCAGGAAAAATCAGACTTACCATTGTAACTCTCAGAGGATGAACTTCTTGGTTATAGATCCAAGAATATTTTTCAGATTAAAATATGAAAACATATATGTATATGCTATTTTAATGTAAATGTATCTTTTTAAATCATATATACAAATATATGATTGTCTTTAAAATAAATTGATCATAAGTTTAAGGAGGTATATATAAATATACAAATATATAAGTGTAAATACATATGCATGTACTTTACATATAAATCATATATAAGCATTTATAAATCTTTAAAAATAAAGTGATCCTAGTGAGACAAGGTTGTGTTTTCATATCTAATTTATTGTGCCATGTTCATTCCAACAGAGACTTAAGAATCTAAGATACTGACTCCATCAGTCACAGCCTCTGCTTCCTGTAAGAACTGTAAGACTTTGTAGAACAGGACCTAAAGAACTACTTGCAGAAAACATACAATTCCCATGCAGACCATAAAGGGGAAAAGATTAAGGAAACCAGAGGGAAAATGCAGAGGCCAATTGACTCAAGCCAATAAAAAGAAACCAAGGCAGGAAAAGAAACCAAGACAGATATTTTATTTTGAAAATTGAAGCATGTTGTCTTGAAAATGTTAGTTTCCTCTGGTCCCCCAAGCACAAGCTTTAGGAGAGCTACTCCTGTAATAAGACAGAATTCATGTCATGCAGCCCTTTAACTCCCTTAACCTCTTGTACTCCTTGAAATTCCCAGAAGGCCCCTTCAGAATCACCACAAACGTCACCACCTATTTCCAGCTTTCCCCAGTATCGCCTTACTCAGTGACATTTAAGATAAATAAAAGATTTGTAATTCAATAATAGTATTTTTAGTGTCATTTCACAATAAGTATTATGTCAGGAAAATGATGGCTATGGATTTTTTAAGTGTTTAAACGTCTTTGCTTCCTAAATCGAAAACCTGAATAAGACATTTGGTAATGCTATCCATTATTTATCGACTCTTCCAATGGATTGCAAAGAAATGGTAAGAATCTTGGCAGAAAGAAAACAAAAAGTGACAGGAAGTCAGAGACTGGAAGAATATGACCCGAAGTTATAAAAGGTGCTGACTGCTGAGCTCCACTGCTGTACATAAAGGTATCCAAAGGGCAAAAGTTAGTTCAGGTTCACTCTGGGTTTCCTTTCGCTTTTAAAAATCAAGTTTAATTTTTGATTGAACCCAAATAGCTCCAGGGCAGAGTTTGATCCCTGCTCTTACTCAGTGAGGAGGAAGACACAAAGCCAGCAATATGTTCCCACGAAATGACAAGCTGTGAAGTGAGGGGAATTGCTGCAATCACTTTTTCAAAGGCATCTAGGGTCATCACATTTGCTCAGTCTGTCTATGAGGGAAATCACAGGAGATTTCCACATAAAGTGCAAGTCTCATAAAAAAAAAAAAAAAAACCCTCACAGGAGGAAGATTGTGGGTAAAATGGAGACAGTGAAGAGATTTAACTATTACGTGCATAGATGGAAAAAGCCTTGTTTCTATTGATTAACTAGGCTGGGCTTCTTTTTCTTATAGTGGTGCTGATTTTAAGGTACAATAGTAATCATTTAGTAGGTACCTGGCATCTGTTCTGTGTTTATGAACTTGGATATATTCTATAATTATCCTTAAGAATGTTAAACCTAAAATAGTAACTGGATCATACACACACATTTGCACTTCCCTGCCTATCTATTGATTACACAGACTTAGAGGACCACCTTGAAAAATCTCCTTCACTAAAGCCATATGAAGGCTGAGCTCTGAAGTTGGCATAGTATTACAGAATCTGTGTAATCCTTGTAAATGGAATCTACATAAGAGGAACCAGTGGGGATATTTGAAGAGCAAGCTTGGAAATCGTTCTCCCTGCAGTTATTTAATCCTTTTCTCCTGAAAAAATAAGACAAAAGATACCTTACCTTTCAGCTTCCTGAGTCTTTCCTTACCACTTTGCTTAATAGCCAACATGGGAATTAATTCCAAAAAGAGAAACTTGTATATATTTGCTGCCCCAAGAGTTCTGGTTTCCATCTCTGTTAGCTGACAAGCCCCAAGTATTTATCTATCATTACTAAAATTTGTGAAATGCTGAATGGTTGTCAGTGGGGCCACACCTTCTCTTGTCAACCTAGTGGCATATTTATTTAAACAAAGTCCATATTTGGGAATTATAATCAAATAAAGACTTATAGGATAACAGAATTTCAGGTCTTCCTGGTTAGTGCTTGCTGTTTACTGCAGCCCTGCCATGCCACCCTGCCAACTGCCACTTGGAGCCAACTGGAAAGAAAAAAAAAAAAACAAACAAAACAGAAAAAAGGGTAGCAACCATACAGAATTCCAAAGGAAAAAAGAAAAGAACAACAGGAAGGGAAAAAAAGATGGTGGACTGGTAAGTAGCAGGAGAGGGACCCTCTCTGAGAGAGACAGCTCAAATGCCAGAATAAAACACCCTGGACAGACCCAAACAGAGAGAGATGGACTCTCACAACCCAGGAAGAAACTAAAGTGCAAAAAACTGCTCGAATATGAGGTCCTGGGGCTACCATAAGAGAAGATAAGATCAGCGAGCACAGCGCCCTCCTCGAGCCGCCCGAATTCCTGCCCAACCTGAACAAGCGATCCTCGCCAAAGAGACTGGCTTGAGCCGCCAGAGCGCAGAGCTGAACAGCCCTGTGTGCAGCTTGCCCAGGCCGGCCCTGCACGTGACCCACCCAGAGGCACCGTGAATTCCCACAGCAGCCGCACTGAAGTTGGAGGTCGGGGAGCCCAGCAGTTCTTGGGACCGGCATAAACACGTGGTGAGTGACAGGAATAAGACCCTCCCACGGGAAAGGGGAAACCAACTGGATGACATGTTGAATTTGGGCAGAAGAGCCCTAACTCCATAAGGAAGTGACTTCAGTTGGTTGCTCCCCTCGTCGAGTGTATTGGCAGATTCTGCTCGGACTAGGCTGCACCCCTGGCTGGGACCCAGTGAGTTGCTACAAATTAATTCCTTGAGATTGGCACACACTCATGCAGTAAAGGCCTGCAAAGGTTGACTGGCCTGGAGGGGAGCGCCAGCGCACACTGCCTGTGCATGAACTTCAATCTCTGATAGCCTACTGAAGAGGGCTAAAGCTCCTAGCCTGCACCCTCTAGAGGAGCCTTAACCTACAAGAAAAGGGTCTGGGAATTACACTGTACACTTGTATGGAAGGAACCAAAAACATGACAAAAGGGAGAAATAAGAAAACACTCCTAGCCCCCAACCCTGAGAACATTGATCCAGGAGAGGTAACTACAAAAGAGATTGAGGGCAGCAAAAATGCAACATCAAACACAGCGTTAGCGGACATAAAGAGATATCTTCAGGACCTCGTAAGCGGGACCAAAACTGAAATATTAATTCAAATTAAACAAGAGATAAGTAGATTAATAAAAGAAGGGCTGGGCACCTCTCAAGAAGACACAGACAGAAGAATGGAGGAACACAAATGG